>CBXB010000021.1:209691-245784 GCA_000817185.1 Magnusiomyces clavatus CNRMA 12.647
AAAAAAAAAAAAAAAAAAAAACACGAAGCTATTTTTCAACATTTTTTTCTTCAATGATGACGTTTTTTCAAGCACTATGGGCATTTGGTGTAAATTATATCAATAGATAAATTATGTCCGTATGTAACTAATATTGTAACAAACTGAGCTTGAATCAGATAACAAAAATTTTGCTTCATTTTGTTTCATCTGAGCAACAACAAAAGACTGACTTCACCAAAAAGATAAAAAGTAAGAAAAGGCAGTAAAACATGACAGTATGTTTTTTACTTTTAGACTTCTCTCTTTTCTATCTTGTACTATTGTTGGTGATTGTGTAGTTACATTCTACAGGACTTGGCTAAAATTTGACATTTCAACTAAACATCACGTGTATTACACCTTTATATAATAAATGATCCTTATGTATCCCCCTTTTACATACTTTGTAACGAGTCTCCTAAAATTCACTTTGAAAATTTCAGCAGTTTTTGTTAATATAAACAATGGTCAAAAGGGTCCTGCCTCACCAGGCTCTCAATTGTACCTCAAAAGGGACATGGCTAGTGGTTGCATTTGCCATTGGAGCAATTTTGGCATGCTATCACTCCTTGATAATGTTCCATCCTGAGCCAGCAGGGTGTGCTATGTCCTATATGTATCAATCTTATGCTAAATTGAAATCATTTGACTCAAAGCACACACGTTTATCTTCTAGATATGGTCTATATCTTTATAGAGATGCAAAATATGACGGCACTGTAGATGAATCTTTTAAACCTGACGGAATTCCAGTCATTTTTATTCCAGGAAACGCAGGATCATATCGTCAAGTTCGCTCCATTGCATCTTTGGCAGCTGAAATAGCAGCAAATAAACAAAATAACTTCACTCGGCTTGATTTTTATACTTTAGATTATCAAGAGGATTTTACAGCATTTCATGGAAGAACCCTTTTAGATCAAGCGGAATACGCTAACGATGCCATCAAATATATATTGCAACTATATGACAAAGAAAATCCAGCAACTCCACATCCTAAATCAGTAATCATAATTGGTCATTCCATGGGAGGGTTTATTGCAAGATCCCTTGTAGCACTCGATAACTATGTTCCCGAATCAATTAATACGATAGTAACTTTAGCTACACCACATCTCTTCCCACCGTTGACATTCGATATTGAAATGACCGACATTTACACCAGAATCAACAAGTACTGGGTAGAGTCGTTCTCAGAAGCAAATGTTGGAAGAAATCCATTATCTTCGATAGCCCTAGTATCTATTGGTGGAGGAAAAAATGACAACATGATTCAATCAGATTATATCAGCGTGTCACCTTTAATACCCCCGACTAATGGATTCGCTACAGTTTCTTCTACAATACCTGGAGTATGGACCTCCATTGATCATCTGGCAATTGTATGGTGCCATCAATGTAGAAGCGCTTTGGTCAATGCCCTATTTGAAATAACAGATCCAGAATCGACAACTAAGACAAAGCCGCTAGCTGAGAGAATGCAAATATTTTCAAAATATTTTCTTACTGGATTTGAACCCTATATTTATAACAAGGGCAATGAATACTATCCGTCGAGATCAGATTCGTTTGTTATAAAAGCTGACAATGCGGCCTCTTATTTTTCGTTCAACTTTAAACTTGCTGACTCTGATCCATCAAAAAAGGCATTTTTCGTTCCAATACCAAAGAGTTATCCCAATCGTCCAAGCTCAGAAATAACAATAACTAACAATCCCGATGATAATATTGTTTTGGCCCTCTGCTCAATTATGAAATTAGAAGAAAATGCTCATGATGTACTATTTGATATTGATTTAACCCAATATTCAGAAGAGTTTGAAGGACAGTATAAACAACAATACTTTAACTGCTCTAAAATAAGTTCTAAAAACGCATATTGGATTCCTCGTTCCAATCATCATGTAAAACAGCCATTTGAAAGCGGGTATATTCCTAACGAAGGCTTGAAAGCAACAAGCTTTTATCGATTGAATGGCTCTGCATTGGATATTAATGGTGCTGATTACGTTGTAGCAATCCCATCAGAACCAAAAAAAAGGCTGCTATTATCAATCAATTCAAATATGCGAGAAAGTAAAGTTGAAATAAAGGCATCGCTTTATAAA
This sequence comes from Magnusiomyces clavatus CNRMA 12.647, assembly GCA_000817185.1. Lineage (NCBI taxonomy): Eukaryota > Fungi > Ascomycota > Dipodascomycetes > Dipodascales > Dipodascaceae > Magnusiomyces > Magnusiomyces clavatus. The sequence goes on from CBXB010000021.1 coordinate 211,821, forward strand.
CTTTTGTTTGGAGGAGTCAAGGTTAGAATTCTACCTTTTGATATTGTTGACGTCTCACTCAAAAGTTCTACCTCGGGACTAATATCTTATGTAGCATCATTGAATTCTAAAAAGTCTTGCGAAAGATCAACTCACTCGCAAACAACTTTTTTCATGCGACAGTATGTAAATGAACCTTTTGAGTCTAAATGGTATGTCAATATTGGCGACTCAGTGCCCATTTATATTTCGCATCATGGATTGCAATCACCATACCTTCCTGTAAATTCAGATTCGGGAAATCTACATTTACAAGTTTTTTCTCCTCCATTTGAAGAAGATAAAGGAAACTGTAGGCCTGTCACTCTGAAAATTAAAATCCATATTTGGGCTTCACTTGCCAATTATGCTATCCGATATCGAACATTACTGGTCTCATTTGCATTCTCCATTTGTTCAAAAATACTTAGCCTCCAATTACAACAATTCATGGAAAATGAAGTTTTCATTTCTTTTGCCTCGGGAATCCAAATCATTACTTCTTTACCCTATTTTTTAAAATCATTGGCCTTACTAACTGGAATCCATTTTCTATCTTCATTTAAATCTTTTCGTGACATTCTCCATTTTTTCCTTTTTAATACTCCATTTTCACTGTTTTCGAATTATAAAATTATTAGATACAGACCTCATTACATTCAAAATGACATGTTTGTTGGTGAATCCCAGTGGGAATTGTGGTTTATTGGTCCTGTTGCCTACATAGTATCAGCTGGATTCTGCATAGTTATTTATTATGCTGTTTTTTATCCAATAGCTAAGGTCTCTAAGTATTTGGCCAAAAAAGACCATCAATCACTTGAGAGAAGCAGCCTCTCGAACATGAAAAACTACAATTTTGGGCTGATTTTGGGATCTTTAATCATGCTAGTGTTATCAATATCAGTATTTCCTTATACACTTGCCCTGTTTACGGGGTTATTATACATGCTTGGAATATATGGCAAAACAACTTACCTAGCATGCAAAAAGGAATACTCGCTACCTGACCCCAATAAAGGGAACATAATTAAAAGCGCAGCATCTATTGTAAACCTAATCGAGTCCGTAACCATGTATTTGCTAATTTCTGTTGTCCCCGTGGGAGTTCCCATATTCATTACATGGGTCCATCAAGTGATTGAAAATAGTATTTTCTCACGTTTTTCTTCTCATCACAATATTCTCAACTTGATTCCAATGGGAATGGCAGTTACATCCTGCCTGCTGCTTTCAAATGTAGTTGTTGAATTAAAGCAACCCCCAGAAGATGAAAATAAAGCTAAAAGCACTAGCTCTATATTGGCAAACGATCTAACAAATATAATGCCATCCAAAACGGTATTAAAGGTATGTGTGTTTTTAAATGAAACGTTTGCTATATTATCTCTGTTGTTTGGATTTTTGCAAACTCATTCCATTCAATCTTTTGCCTTTATTTACGTCATGTATATATCGTTTTTTCTTTTAAAAAAATTAAAAACAAAATAGATTAGATATAACTTTATATAAAATAAATTAATTTTTAAAAAATGACAAACTAAAATTATTGTAGTCGAACTCCAGATATAGGACCTGCTCGCTTGTCATCTTCATTTGAAAAAATACTTTGTGCCATTTTTTTCTTTTCTTCTTCAAGCTTTTTAATATGTTTTTCCATCTTGCCCTTTCCTGATTTATTACCATGGAATTGATGAGATAAATGCTTGTATGCTTCCTTTGGCGTAAGAAGATTACCTTCATCATCTCTGTATTCAAGCTTGATGTCTGGTTTGTAGTTTTCAAATCTCTTTTGCGCCTGCTTGGCCTCCCAAATTTCACGTTCTTTGTTTTCCATCTGGGCTAGTCTTTCACGTTCTTTTGGTGTCATATTATCGTACTTTCCTTCAGCTCTCTCGCGCTCTCTCTTGCGTGTAAGCTCAAGATCCCTTAATCGTCGTTCAAGCGCAAGCTTTTTGGCCCATTCTCGCTGCTCTCTCTTTCTTCTTTCTTCTTCAATCTCCTCTGTAGTCTTGGTTTTAATCACACCACGGCTACGAAGTAGTTTAAGAGCATCAGCCATGCCCCCTGATAGTGTTGGTTCAGGAGTTGATAAAATTGAAGAATCAACATTAACTGTCGAAGCAGGTTTAGACAAACTCTCTTGATCAACATCTTTCATTGCTTGATCTTTTTGAGGGTTGTTGGAAACATTCTCTTTGGCGTTTGTTAGAGATATCTTGACTACTGGTTTGGGCTTTTCCTCTGGCTCTTCTAGTTCATCTTTTGCCATTTTTTTTATGACAGCCAAAAAATCAGTTGTTTGGTTAACAACGATTGAGCCAGTTGGTTCATCAACTTTTGGCGTTTCTATTTCCGTTTCCTGTTCCTCTTGCAGTCTTTCGGCAATTTCTTGAGGCGTTTCAATATGCTTGATTTTGTGAGCGGCTGTTTTTTGAACTTTTCGTCTATTTGAAGCCAATAACGACTGTAGCTCCGCATCATCATCTTCATCAAGCATAGAAACATCATCAATTTCTTCTTGTTCTCGTAGTCGTTTTCTAACCACTGATGAAGATGATGTATTGGAAGGTTTTGAAGATTTTTTCTTCTTAATTTTTATTTTAGGTGGTTTTTTTGAAACTTTTGAGGTTTGATAATCTGAAGAGGAATTAAGGGATGTAATGATATCACTAAATTCAAAATCAATAGACTCGACTCGTCTGCTTGTATTGGTTTGTTCATTTTGTTTTTTGTCTTTTGTAGTTCTGTTACCTGAGGAAACAACAATTGTGGGGCCATCTAATGTGAATCCTTCCTCTTTCTTTTTTCCAAGATCGGCATCATACTTTGACAATATACCGTTAGGTTCGTCGTCATACTCTTCATAATTAATTCTCTTTAGTCCTTTTTTTGCGTCAAGGGCCTTAGCTAATTTGGTTTTTTCAACTATTTCTGCAGACTCTAATACGTCTTCTTCATCGTCCTCGTCCAGTACAGATTTATCTCTTAAAGTCAAAATTACTTCTTCACCTTCTTTTAGAATTTCATCAATATTGTGTGCAACTTTGAGACCCTTGAGATCATCTGATGTGTATGATGAAGCTTGCTTGGATGAATTATCTTCTTTCTTCTCAATTTCTGCTATGTTACTATCATTAGTTTGATTTGATTTTTGAGATTTTCGAAGTTTTTTCAGCCAGTCTAGTGTTGAATTCTCACTCCTTAGCTCTGCCAAAGGGACAACATCCTTGTTAGCATTTTGAAGTAATGATTTTTCCTTTTGTTTTCGAATTCTTTCTTCGATTTCTTTTTTTTTTTTTTCTGCCTCCGCTTTTTTCTGTATTTCGAGCCAGTTTAATCGAGCCTGTGTATCTTGATCCACTGATGAAAAGGATGTTTGTGAAGGAGTAACATTGCTGTTTGTCGAAGATGCTGGAATAGGCTTTAGTCCTAGTGATAAACGTATTTTGTTAGTTTCTTCTAATGATATTTCTTCATTGCTGTGGTTTACTTGTTTTGTTTCGGGTTGGGACTTTTCAGAAGCTTTTCTTTGAGAACGTTCAGGAGATGGAATAGGCTTTAGTCCTAACTGAATACGAAGCTTGTTAGTTTCTTCCAATGAGATTTCAGAAATATTTTCACTTCCAGTCATGGCTATGAATTGTTATATCTGTTTTGGTGAAATTCCTACCTTGTATACGGCTTTGTCAATATGTTTGTTTGATATAACAGTTAAAATCATGGATTTCAGAAGTTTTGCCAACCTTAGTATAAGCCGGGTAACTTATTTTTTTTTTAGATTTTTACATGAATAACATGACAGGGATTAATATTAATTTATTTACGTTTCTCAAAAAATAAGTCCCTATGCTAATTAACTCAAACATTATGTGAATTTAAACTTTGTCGAATTTAACATGAATATTTTTTGAAAATTAAATTTCATCTAAATTAATTACTAATACAAAATACAACAATGAGAGCCAAAAAAAAGTTATAATGAATCAGAATCATCAAAACCTATTGATTTATTCTTTGAAACATGTCCGTTTTTCCGGTACCCCTAATCACCCTGCGAATGGTAAGCCCTAATCCATGTATCAATTTATATCCTGTTGGATTGGGGACCATTGTGATGTCTTCAAATATATGATACTTTTCAAAATCATAAATATTTCGGGGATCAGCAACTGCCTTATTTATATTAACTAGAATTAACGGTAACCTTTTTTTCATTAGTAGTTTTGATGCCATAGGAGAAAGACCATTGGGACAAATAAACAAACCCAACGCGTAGTTTCCATTTTCATCTCTACTATTCTTGATAACCTCTGAAAAACGTTCAATATCAGTGGCATGAACTTTATTGGCATAGCATTTGCACTGTGCAATAACTCTAGAAAATTTATCTTTAGTGACATGTAAAATGCCAGTGATATCTATACCGCCATCACCTGTTCCGCCGGTTTTTTGTAACTGTTTACAATACAACCATTTTTCCATAAGTCCCATTGCTATATATTCGTAAACATCGCCTGTAGGTTTTGTTTTTTTCATACTCATATTTAACTTTTCCATTCGAGTCAAATAGTGATTACATTGCTGAAATCCTTCAGGCTCAGCAAAATGATGTGAATTTTGTGGTGCTGGAGGAGAGTTTGTTGAATAAGTTTTTTGTTTTAAGACATGGTTCGATTTCAACAGAACAGCTTTTGTACTATATGGCAGCTTTGAGTGTCGAGTTCGTGATAAAACCCTAAGATTTTGTATTTTCAAGTGTATGCTTTTCATTTTTAAAGTTGTTTGACCTTTGTTCAAAATGCGACTTTTAGAATCAGAACAAATAGGTTTAAGTACTTGTAATAAATATAAAACCAATTATAGTGTTTTATGTCTGGTTATCATATTGCACATGAATTAAAATTTTGATAATAAAGATAAAAATTTTGGATTGACCAAATAATAATTAGATGTTGATTCCGTTTTTTGATAAAAAAAAAAAAAATAGACTTTGATTGACTAAAGGGTGTTTACTGAAAACACGTGATTCAAAAAAACCATGGGGATTTTATGACTTTCCAGATATTTTGCAATTTTGGTTATTGCCATAAGCACTTTGAAATATATATATCTATAATTTTTCAAGCTAGTATCTCTGTTGACTGTTGAAATGACACAATATTCTTCATCTCAAATTGAACAACAATCTGATGATTTTGTATCTTCTACAGAATTAGTCAGAGACATTGAGTCATTGTTATCCAACATGGTATGTTTTCAGTTTTCTTACAGATTTAATTATTACCATCTAACATGATTTATAGACGACAAAATTGGATAGCCTGGAAAAAGACATTTCAAACAAACGTAAGTATAATTTGTATTTAATATTACAAAAAGCATTACCTGACTTTATTTAGTCGAAGACATTGTATCTAGAATAGATAAATTGGAGCAATCAATTCAGGAATCCGAAGAGTCAAATCTTGATGAACCACTTGAAGAAAATATAACAGAAGCGAAGGAATCAATACAACCACAATGAAAATATCATTTATTTATTATTTATTTATTTATTTATTCAGTTAGTTAGTTAAAATATTCTTTTATACGCTTTATCTTTTGAGTTGATTTTAGTCAATACAAATGTATTGTAGATGTTGTACCGATGTGTAACTATGAGTATTAAACATTTTGTGCATAAGTTTTTTATCTTTTAAACTTATGAATATTGAATTTCGTATAATATTGTCATAAACTCGCAACTTCATATACATTTCACCATGAGTGCAACAGTAGATAGCCTGCAAATACGGACAGATAATAACCCAAAAGTCACCAAAAAAGAATCAACCAAAAAGCTTTCGAAAAATCAATGGCGACGAAAGAAGTTAAAAGAAAAGAAACTTGCAAAGAAAAACGATTCAGAGACTGCTGATGACCCTAAGATTAAAGTCGAACCTCAACTTACTGAGGATAGTTTACAATATGAAAAGCGTGAATCCATGAATTTACCCTCGAACTCTGGATCAAAATTGTTTGAATCAGATGTAGACGTTGCTCTTAACGATCCTCAGTTTGCTGTATATAAACAGATTTTGGATAAGTTTCATACAGAAAGCACCGAAACAAACACAACTAAAACAGATGATATTTTTTACAGCGATGATGAAAATAATGGCGCATCCGAAGAAAATGAAGAAGCCGAATCTCAGCTAGTGAGTAAGAAAAAACGAAAAAACAAAATGCAACTTGCAGAATTAAAAGCAATAGCTCCACGACCAGAGTTAATAGATTGGTTTGATGCAGATGCACCCGATCCGCTGTTGGTTGTAGAAATCAAATCACATCGAGGAGTTGTACCGGTTCCTGATCATTGGCAGTTGAAACGTGAATATCTCTCCTCTAAACGAGGTATAAAAAAGGCGCCATTTGAACTACCAAGCTATATTAAAGATACTGGAATTATGGAAATGAGAAATGTTACAAAAGAAGATGATCAAACATTAAAGCAAATGACAAGAGAACGGGTTCAGCCGAAAATGGGAAAGCTAGACATTGATTACGAAAAGCTATACAATGCATTTTTTAAATTTCAAACCAAACCTCGTCTTTATAAATTTGGTGAACTTTACTATGAAGGCAAAGAAACTGAGTTGAATGTCGAAAACTTTAGACCAGGTAAACTGTCACCACGTCTTATAGAAGCTCTAAACATTCCGCCAAATGCCCCACCACCATGGCTAATCAATATGCAAAGATATGGACCACCTCCTAGTTACCCAGGGTTAAGAATTCCTGGTCTCAATGCTCCAATACCACCGGGTGCTCAGTGGGGATTCCAACCAGGTGGATATGGCCGAGCACCACTGGATGAGAATGGGAAGCCTTTATATGGTGATGTATATGCTACAACGAACGACACTGAAAAATCAAGTCTGGGTGTGCCAATTGAGCGCAACAAATGGGGACAATTAATTCAAGAAGAGTCAGAAGAAGAGGAAGGAGAAGAAGAGGAGGAGGAAGATGGAAATAGAATGGAGTTAGAAGACGATGAAGGCGCTGGTTATGTTGATGAAGAAACAGCTATGATTAAAGATAAATTGGAAGCTGATAATGAAGCTCCGGAAGTTGAGTTACGCAAAACTATACCACAAAGTAGCAAGCCTGAAAGGTTTGAAGAGCCAAGAGAGCTTTTTAAGGTTCTTAAAGAAAAGACTTCTGAAAGTACAGGTTTCATGGGTCATCAAAAGACTTATGAAATTTAAGCATCAGCATTTTAATTTCTACTAATATGTATTAAATATATATTTTAGACAACAATTTATAGGCTATGTAATTAGCTTATCGCTTTCTGTTATTTCGTTGTCTGGCTTGACCCTGGTTATTAGCGCCCGTAGCTGAAGTAGATCCTTTGATAGGTATTGCTTCAGATTTTTGTTTTGGAGCTGTCAATTTTTCTTTTGCTTTAGCATTCTCTTCTTTTAAAGCTTGCAATGCTTCAGGATCTATAATCATTTGAAAGTTAATTAAAAAGCAATATATAATTAATAGAAACTGAATGATACATACCCATACTTTCCATAAGTTTTGGAAGAAGAAATACAAGAAGAACAGAGCCAAGCATCAACAAGTTCATAGGACTCTTAAGCATTCCAAAAATTTGAAATGGCTCCTTAACTTGGATATAATCTTGTCTTCTGACTGGACTAATGACAATTGGATAATCGACTACAGGGCCTACATCTGAAATCCAATCATGCCCATCAAACACTTTGTTGACAGTAATTTTATCGTTGGTCAATGTAATCTTTAATCTCTCTCTACCAGTTGTCAAGGATACAGAGTTTAAAACAAGTATATAGTTCCCTTCTGTGACGTTTGAAAATGAAAAATGCCCATCTGACTGTCTCAAATAAGTTTTTTGAAAAGGAAGTTCTCCGTTTTTGGAGTCGCTGAAAAGTTCAATTGTTGAAGAAAGATCTTCATTGGATAATGGCAATACCTTCTCATCCAAATATCCTCTGATTATGTAACCAAAACAGAATTGGAAACACAGCGTGAAAAAAAGTAAATGTTTTATCATCTTTATAAAACTTGTCCTAATCTTGATAATGCTGTCGAAGTTAGAATTGCTTGTATGTGTAGTAGAATTTAGAAGTAGGTTTAAAGGATTTTGAGAAAATATAATACTTAGTCATTTATTTGTAAGCTTATCTAATTCCTAATCACTTTATTTTCCAGAAAAATATATTTTTTTTGTTAGAATGAAAATCTTACTTTGAATTTAAAACTAGAATTTTGTATTTTTTTTTAAATCAATTCTAATTTTATGAAGATTAAGATGAAAAATGGCACACAACCAAAATCTATCTAATTTTCAAAATGGGTATGTATTTTTGAATTACCATTTACAGAGTAATTTTTACTAACTATATGACAGGAAACGACCTCATTCTGATGATGGAGATTTTCAACCATCAAAAAAAAATAAACCAGACTTTGAAGATTTACTGTTTTCTCAAATAGAAACCGTGGAGCATGCTGTCTCTTCATTATTTCGTGCATTTAATCTTATAATGGAAAATGTACCAACGGTTGATAATTACGAAAAAAATCCAACTCTTAATCTTCGACTTAATTCAAAAAAGGTTTTATTTGCAAAGTATTTACTATTAGAGAAAGAACGGAACCGTCTTCCTATTTTCAATGAACTGTTTTCAATTATGAATGCAAAAGACTTTTCAAATTCGACTGCATCAACGCCTACAGATATGGGTTCTCCCAAATCTTTTGATGATTTTTACTCAAAAAAGATTGAAAGCTATATATCAAAAAATAATGATGAACCAGGTCCATCCTCAAAAATTTTAAACACTAAGTTCTGGCCTCCTCCATTGCCTAGTATTCCGGATGCGAGTCTCAGGCATCAAGTATTCACTCATAAGTCAGTTGGCACATTATATTCTACTAACGATCCTAAAAGGGAAATTGAGGTTCACAATGAGCGTTTGGAGTTTTTGGGTGATTCCATAGCAAATTCCTTATTGGCAATTATATCTTATGAAAATCTTCCTACAGTCGATGAAGGTGACCTTACACGATGTAGGCGTCAATTAATTTCAAACAATACTTTTGCTGAATGGTCCAAGCTTTATGGACTAGACAAAAAACTAATGATTAATGACAAATATGTTTCATACAATAAATATGTAGTTGGAGGAAGAAACAGCGGTGCTGGTACTCCAAAGTTTGTTGCAGATACCTTTGAAGCTTATGTTGGAGGTCTGTGGGTTTACTACGCCAATAAGCATGGAGTTGGAAAAGCATTTGAAATGGTAAAGCCATGGCTTGAACAACTTGCCCAACCTTTTTTTGAAGCCATCTATGCGTCAGGAAAAGCCAAACGTCCTACAAAAAAACAATTTAAAGTTGAAACTATCAATAACAAGGGATTTAATCCTGAAAACCCGATCCAAATATTTGATGAAGCAGAATCTGCTGACTCTACAGAAAAAATTATAGTAATAGACGATGACGAAAATGACAAAAAAACATTAGACAATACACAAATTTCTTCTAAACCAAATGAAAGCAAAACAAAAGACTTACCAAAACTAGAAGAAACCACAACCAAATTTTCTAAGACTAATTCTCTGCCACAATTTTCCAATATATCTGACCCATTTGCAACTGGCCTTTACATTAGTGACAAGTCTACAGAGAAGCAACAAGAAACAGCAAAACGTGATTTGTATAGTAAGATTGGAATAGCCCGATCTCATCCCGTGTATAAAGTGATAAGAACAGAACAAAATGGAGAATTTACAGTAGCCTGTATAATGGAGGGTGAGACCATTGGTGTAGGAACTGCTCGTACTATTAAAGCAGCTGGAAACATGGCAGCATTTCAGGCTTTAAAAAATCCTGACATTATTTTGAAATATGCATCGAAGCGTCGAATATACTATCTTGAAAGAGACGAGAATGACAAGATCAAGAACAAGCCTGCTACAGATAAACAGGAATCACCAGAAAATTTCAATAAAGATACGTTTACAACTATTGATAAAAATACTGCTTATTCAACTCAATCAGAAGCCAAAGTAAATGATGAAACTAAAAATTCAGCAGGCTCTTCATCAGCCTCCTCTTTAGTAGTTACTGGGGATCAATCATCAATTCCAAAAAATGATATAATTACACCTGATCCATCACTCACATCAGACATGATAAATAAATTTAAAGATTCCCCAATTCAATCACTTATCACAGCCGTAGGTCCTAAATGGGCTAGTAAAATTAAGTATGATTTTAAAACAGAAGGAAATGTATGGCATTGTACTTTATGGATTGGGGATCATAAATTTTGCAAAAGTACTGGCAGTTCGAAAAAATCAAGTAAAAAAAAGGCTGCTCTTGCTACATTGGTAAATTTTTATGGAAAAATCACGAATTTAAAATAGACGTTTAAATTTGTTTGAGAACATTTTAAACATAGAAGTGAAAATATATTATTTCGTATTATAGGCACTTATCACAGTACCTGGTTTATATTATGTATTTTAGTTTATATATATAGAAAAAATTCAGAAAATTCACAACAAAAAAAACTGATTATCAGAAACTTTGTATTAACTTGTGTAAACAATAATAATATTGCTTTTCCATTGTAAATCCTGACACTAATTAAGTTAACACCAGTTTTTCTCTATAAGAATCATGCTTGGACCTTTTTGCTATTGTCATTATTGTAAGATTGATATAATGCTCTAAATTATTTTTTTTTAAAGCAATTAAACATCCTTATATAACTGCTTCGTAAACACAAATAAATGTACTTATGCTTATATTTTATTTATCATTTATAGATTTTTCAACTGACAGTATATCATTTAGTATTTCAATTTTATCTCTTAAGACTTTTGTAATAAATACGCCAATAGTGTTGCTCTTTTAAAGAATATATATATATTCAATTATAAATTTGAATTTTACAACCTGTCACATCAATCTTACAGTTAGAAAATCGTTTAAAAAAAACATTAAACTGACATGTTAATTTGGCTGTTAAATATTTACTTCCTCAATAGCGAGTCTTTGTTCCAATTAAAATGAAAAGCGCACGTCACATGATAACCGTTTTCTTTGCATATTATTCAAGATCGATTATTATACAGTAAAAAGCACTGATAAGTACCAAATATAGTGTGCCAAAAAAAAAAAAAAAACTTTTAGAGTTTCATTTTTATATGTCATATGTATAGAGTCAAACAAATTTATATGCAAGATTATGAATAATAAGTAAAAGGCTTGGATTTCATGGCCGGGAGTGGCGGTTGCTAATAAGATTAAGGGTCGAAGCTTGATTCAACTAATCAGTTGCAGGAGGTGATGAGGGTTTGGAGACTGCAGGGGTAACGGTTGCCGATTCTGCTGGACTGTTTGTTTGAGAAAAGTGGCCATGGTCTATTTTCTTCACCCATCTAGGTTCAATAACCAAAGCTTCTCCAGAAACCGAGGTTCGGAGTGAAAAAGGTTGACCCTCTTTGTCTTCAAGAACAGAAATAGTGCCCTTGACAGTGGCCTTGCGCCCATCTACTTTGACACATACAGCTCTAAGAGCTACAATTGATTGAGCTGGAGTAGGGGACAAGTACTTGATGTTTAGGGAGGCAGTTACCCCAAGTTTATTGGGTAAGCATGGGAATGCGCATCGGCAAAGACTTTCATCCATCAGAGTTGCTAATAATCCACCATGAATTAATCCGGGGTGGCCACAAAGCTTCCCACCCAAATGGTATAGCACAATGATTTCACGTAAAACCTCTTCCCCAGATTGGGATTCAGCAGAACTCGAATCAACTACCGGGGAGTGTTTGTTGACCAGCGTCAGTGGGGTATGTGCAATCATATCGGTACCAGCTAAAGTACCAGCAGTCAACGAATAATGTGATTGCTCTTCTGGGACATCGTAAGGGTGTTCGATCTCGTAATTTCCAGTCTTGAGCAACGATTGGGTATATGGGTGATTGAAAACAAGTTTGTATTCCTCAGAATAACTGGGTTCCTTGCTAATGTTATTGAAATCTGTAGTTGTTGCTTGAGTCATTGTTAGTTATATTTTTTTTAATATTTGGGAATAGTTAGTATAGTTAATAAAAAAAGAGACTTGTTGACAGTGGGAAAAAAAAGTAAGATCAATTAGTTTAAATGAGATTGGCTATAGATTTGAAAAAGAATAAAAATAAGATGGAATCAAAAAGAAGAAAAACAAATTGGGTAATTTGTTGCTATTTATAATAATAGATCAGGAAAAATCGGCATTTCATGCCAAGTTGTAATCCGGAGATTTGAATTATCGACTCCGATTTAATCTATCCCAACGCTTTCTCTTCTCCGCAATCTATGTTTCATAATGCCATTCTCTTTAGTATGCGTGCTCTAATTATCATAAAATGGAACTCACTCACAAGATGTCGCCTCTCATTTTATGGTACCTACTCAGCTTCCCTCTTATCGTGACGTTACCCTAACCACAATTTTCCGTACCGTTGACATATTTCAGCTTGAGTTATTCATGCAAAAGTTAATAGCCATCTAGTTTTTCAAAGAAACATTGTGATATCCTTTATTTATACATCTTCTATTTTAGATTGAGTTTGTTTGGAATACAATTCTACAAAAAATATAGTCAATCGCGGAATAAGTGCTATTATCAATCAAAAATCATTAAAATGACTAAATGTTTAACGAAAAATCTATACAACGATTAATTAAGTAAAAAATAAAAAAATTAATGCCTCCTAGCGGAATTGAACCGCTGACCTTTGCATACCAGTAACTGTAATTACAAGTGCAATGCTCTACCCCTAAGCTAAAGAGGCAGCTTCTGTTAGACAAAATAGCCAGTATGATTATAAGTACACCATAAAATGTAATACGGAATAACTTTTTTTTCATAAAGTATAGTAATACACTTTACTATTTACTAAAAGACTAGAAAACACAATAAAAATAAGCAGTGTTTAAATAGATTGTTGATTACTTTTCAAACTCAAAAAAAAAAAGCAAGTTTATGAATCATTATCTACAAACTGAGCATGGGATATATCTATACCATACTTATAAGAGGCGTATTGGTATTTCATATTTAATATTCAAAAAGCAATTGATATGATGTAAGATCAATTAAGATTATATAAAATACTTACATGATATATAAAGTTCCTATAACAGTGATTTGAAACCAATAATTTAAACTATAACAATATAAAATTAAGAATAGAAATATGAGCAAAATGCTTCAATGATTTTTATGACTATGCTGATTTATTTTTTTTTTAAAGAAAAAAAGCAATGAAAACTTATAATGTGAAAAAATAAAGTCATTAAAAATTAGTAGAAATTAAATGTTTTTGATGGTCATTGTTAGAGCAACTTTATGAAATGCCAATTATTAATATTAAGTTTTATTAGTATTTTCTTCATCATCTGAATTTTCAATTATACCCAAAGCCGCCAATCTTCTTCGTCGTTCGATTTCAGTCTCTTCTTCCTCATCCTCCTCCTTAGCAGTATGTAGATCACGACCGGGTATTATAGTGGACATACCGTCCTCGGGTTTTGATGCAACAGAATGTTTACGTGACAAAGAACCTTTAGTAACTGAAGTGGTTGTGTTTATTGAATTAGTTTTTGTATTTGTGTTGTGTTGAGAATAAGATGCAGGTAATGATAGTCCAGTTGTCTCTGCTTTCACAGTTGAACCTGAGCCTATAATGGTGCCGTTTTTCTTATTCAGGCTCAAGTTTGACGATGTTTTAGGAGGTTCGTCGCTTTCTTCTTCACTGCTACAAAAATCTGAGCTAGAGTCACTGACTTGATCATCATTATCAGGTATAGGGTCTAGAGATAAGCCGTCTGGCTTAACCATTATCTTTGGATCTCTAAGAAGCAATTGCTTAAGATGAGCTTTCATTCTATCGTCATCAATTGGGAAGCAAGGTCTTCCGTCTGTTCCAAGCGGTGTAATTGATGCAGGCTGTTTTTCCAAATCTTGTTGATGAATGCTAGGCTTTCTTCTTATACCAAAATGAGACAGTGTTTTGTCTAATCCACTCACAATATGTGAAGAAACAGGCCGAGGTGTTGGAGGAGTGGTAGTAGGCTTCTCATCATAATTAATCTGGTATCTTCGAATAATTTCTCCTTCTTCGTTTTCAACAATGATTTCATTATCCAACTGATATGCCGTAACTTTACGTGAGCCCTTTGAAGGTCTTGATGTAGAAGACTTGTTTTGCGCTGAACTGGAATTACTGCTGCTACCAAGGCCTAATGTACCACGAGCAGCTTGAATAAGAGGATTTCTTTTATTATTACGGGCAATTTCTTCTCGAGTTATAACTGGGTTTTCAACTTCTGATATCGGAACAATCGTTGTGTTGGGTGGAAGATCAGTTTTGCTTTTTCTTAATAACTTAAGTTTAGGACTGGGAATAGGCATAATTTTTTTAGAGCTTTGGGAGGGAGTAGTGACCAGAGATGGGGAGTTGTTGGAAGATTTGGATAGAGGTGTAAAATCTTTTGAAGATGTGCTTGTGTTGGCATTTGAAAAAGCAACTTTTGTTGCATCTGAGACATTTTCCTCTTTTGAAACCCCATTTGTTGAAGTGCTTTCCTGACTTCCTGATCTAACTGTATGTAAAATCTCGCCACTTGAATCTTCCAAAACAACAACATCACCTTCTTGATAAGCTGAAACCTCACTACTAACAGGAACAGTCTGTGTTGAGGTGTCATTATTTCTTTGACTGGCAGCAGAAATGACTCGTTGCAATTCCAGAGGTAATTCCTCAGCTGGAAGAACAATATGAGGACCTTCTACACCGGAAGATTCAGAACCTAAGTTCAGATTAGCTGTCTGTGATACTGTTTCAACATTTCTTCTTTCTGTTCCGCCACCAAGATCTAAAGAAATAGAAGTAGGGGGCTTTCTTCGGTACTTTTCGTCATCGCTATCACCCGCGTCACCTGATCTTCTACGATGATGGTGGTGCCTCTTGTGCTTTCGGCGTGTCATACCAGGTTTTGTAGGATTAGTTGAAGGGGCAATTTTTGGTAAATCTAAATTTTCCCCTTCAGATGTATCTGAAACCAAAGCAGGATCTGAACTATTATATAAACGAGACATCCATCCCCCATTTTGGGTATTAGCAGAACTAAAGGTCATGGTAATGGTCAAATTGTTGAGACGTTTACCGAGGGTGAATACTGCAATAGAAGATCCATGAACTATAATTGATGAAATAATTAAAAAAGTTGTTACTGGCCAAATGGTTGCAACTACATAGTAGTTTGGATGATCCTTCCCTGGCAAAACAGCAAGCGGAGTTGGCTCTTCGTGTTCCAACTCTGCTCGAGAGAGAATTGAAATAAAAATGGCACCGACACCGATAGGTCCAAAATGGCCACAAAAAAGTGCCTCTCTCCAGGTTTTAATATCTGGAATAACTGGTTTAAGAGCGAGCATGATTGGAATTCTTCGAAAAAGAATGATTAGAATGGCAATGATAACTAATTTCCAAGGAACAATGCCGATTTCAGGGGCATTGAAAAGCTCCCAAGGTATAATGGCACCAAAATAAACAAAAAAGGACATGTTGAGAAGCAAGTCGATAACGTCTGATACATGAGATTCTTCAGTTTTCTTAGCAAACCATCCATCCCAAGAAAAGGCGGCTCCAGCAGCAAAGGCTACCAACAAATCATCTACACCAATGATAGATCCAACGCCAGTACAAAAAAGAGCAATGACAAAATAAGATACCAAAAAAGATTCACGATCAATGAGGTTATGTTTTTCGCAAAATTTTATTAGGTGACGGCCTGTATATCCGATGATTGCACCCAAGACACAGCCGAAAACACATTCATATAAACAAGTGATTACAATG
Organism: Magnusiomyces clavatus CNRMA 12.647; assembly: GCA_000817185.1. Taxonomy (NCBI): domain Eukaryota; kingdom Fungi; phylum Ascomycota; class Dipodascomycetes; order Dipodascales; family Dipodascaceae; genus Magnusiomyces; species Magnusiomyces clavatus. Next base: position 227,780 of record CBXB010000021.1, read on the forward strand.
AAATGAAACGCAATTTTGTTGGAGTGCCCTGCATGAATAATACACATCAATGCAAGATAAGCAAAGGGGAAGGCCATCCCGTCGTTGCAGCCTGACTCGGCAGAGAGCAAATTTCTCAAGTGGCCTGGTACACGCTGAGCAAATTTACCTTTTCCAACTACCGCAGAAGCAAGAACAGGATCTGTGGCTGTAACACAAGCTGCTAATACTAGAGATTCGACCCAGCTTAAAGTAGGAATTAGCTTCCATATGAAAACGGAAGAGATTAGCCACCCAAAGGTCATAACGGGAACTAAAAGTAAAGTAACTGAAAACCAATGGCGCAACATATATTTTTTTGGAAGCTCGACGGCAACAGCAAAGATTTGAACTACGAGAACGATACGTGAAAGTTCAAGTGTTATATTATCTGTGTTACCCCATGTCGTTGGTGAAAACCAATCTAGACAGTGTGGACCGACAATAATGCCAAAAATCGTAGCAACTGTAGCTTCACCAATATATAGTTTTTCCTTAACGAATAGTGATATCAGGGAGAATATGGTAGTGAAACCACCTATGACTGCATAAGCCAGGTGTGGTTTATTGATCTAAAAAATACATGACAATATGGAAGTTGTTAGAAAAAAAGCTGAGGTAAAAAAATAAAAGCATAACAGTTATTACTTACCCAAAGTTGATCCCAAGCCATTAGTGATGTTTTAAACTTTGGAGATATAAAAAATGCTGGTGTTATGCAAATGTAAAATATAGATATGGTTATTAAAAGGAAAGGAAAAGAAGAGAAGGAAGTAACAAAAATAAAAAATGTAATTTTTTTTTTTTTTTTGTATTTTGTTGGTATTGATACAAAATAAAAGTTTCCGTGACCTAATTGGGTTGTATCTTGATTACCTTGGTTATTTTTCCAAAACCTTAATTAGCCGATTGCCCTAAGCAAAAACTTTTGCAAATAAAGCTTGAATGTCAACACGATTATTGCATTTATATCATGAAAATCACTATATTGATGAAAATGAATTATTGAATCGTTGCATTTTATTAGGATTAGGTGAAAAAAAAAATATGAAAAAACGGTTTTACGAAACCTATCAGGAGCTTGGCTTTTTCTTAGCATGCAGCCAAACTCATTTCAGATAAGAATGAAAAAAATAAAATCCTTCTATCCAAACAAAAACCATTATTAATTCAGGTTTCAACTAATATTTACTTTTTAAAATTTTTAATTCTTTGGTTTGGTGATGAAGTGTTTTCTTTGTAATACTCAGTTTTTTTGTTTTTGCTTTAATCTGGCTTTGTCATATTCATATTCATAAGCATTACATACTGTTCAACTATTACCATATCTCAAAATTTATCACGTAGAACACAAATTTCGATATTAATAGTTGTTCTCTTGATTGCAATACCTTTTTTTTAAAAAAACATATAGAATGTTTTTTAAACTATTTTTTTTTGGTGCTGTTTCATATTATGATATTTGAAAATTGTAATTATGTGTGGAATAAGGTTTACTGACTCATGATGTATGATTATTAAAATATGACATAAGAGTTAAGACATAAAATTCCCAGATTTAAATTTATATTTTCTGATTAATAATGCACATATTTACAAAAAATCTCAAAAATTCAAACTTATATATATAATAATTTGTCTTTAATTTTTATACAACTATAAATAACGTTATACGCTCTATATTTCGGTTTCTAAAGTAGAAAGACGAATAAATACTTCTCTTGGCATTCTATACTGAATCATACCAGCATAAACCATACAGTTCTTTGCAATACCTCTCATTTCCATAATCATACTTTCTCTTCCATCGTTTGTGTAAAGACTTTCTCTTACACTCGATACTAAAGAAGCACAACATTCCATCACCATGACTAGTAATGAAGGAACATTGCGAGCTACAGCTTCATGTAACATTGCAAATTCTTGAGCCCTTCTACGCACAAGACTGATGTCAGCATTAGCATCCAAGACAATAATGTTGGTGTTGTTGACATGTTGTAAGCATCTTTGGTAATCTCCTTGGGCAAAGAGTTCTCTGGCCTCCACAATACGAAGTAATGTAGCACAAGTTTCTCTATTTCTGGGCTTGACTCGGTCGCATATCACTTCATTGTTAGTATAAAGTTGCATAAAATTGTAGGCAAGCTTTGCTGGATTCTCACTCGTCAAAACTAATGGAGTTGAATTATCATCATTAGCCAAAATTGGCTGGCCCAAGGGTTGAACAGCTAGCATTTCTCCCAAAGATTTGTTGATTATAGAAATGACAGTATCGTACTCTTCTGAAAGTTGATAAAGCAATACTGCATCTGAAACCCTTCCATCTTCCTCTGCCTTTACGGCTGCCTGTTCAGTAATAGCTCTTAGATAATCGTCCAGATCATCCAAATGAATAAGTTGCATTCGCTCTTCAATTGCCCCAGGTTTGCGAGATCCATCTGGTCGAATGTCGCCCAGTAATTTTGAAAATTCTTTTGTTTCTAAGACAAGTTCTTTAAGTGCTTCATAACATATTTTAAGATGTTCTGGTCCATCAGGTGGTGGAAGATCTCCATTCAAACAAATAAGTACCAAGTATTCAATGGCTTCAACAGGATTTGGATTTCGGAAGTCCTTAGTATACAGGCCAACTAATCTCGCAAAGTTCAACTGGGGTTCATCTTTTCTGCTCACATACATAAGTTCATCTTGATATTTTAATACATCAGTGATAGGACGCAGTAAACCGTAATATGTGAGAGCAATTGCAAAATGAACTGCTTCTATTTGTGAAAACGAATAAGTGTAGTGAATGGCTTTTTCAAATAAGCCGCACATGAAAAGCACTTGACAATAAAGCAACGGTGTTTTATTGTCTGGATTGAAATATTTAGCACCATAGTTGGTTACCGAATTTCTTAAATCTTGAAGTGTGTATTTTTCGTAATAGACGTTTAGTTCGGTAGATTCCTCATAGATTAAAGACATATGTACCCATAGCCAGTCTTCAGTTGTTGTAATAACACCTTGGAAAGACTTGTTGGAAAGTTCGCATCTACCTACAATCTTGTAAAGTGCATATTTATAAGGGTCGTATGACTCGTTGTAGAAATATCGTACTTGATCATTAAATTCTCTACGCATGCTGTCCAAAATGTTTTGCATTAATATTTGGTTTGGAGACTCAGCCCATGCTTTAAGATATGTAGGAAATTTTGATCCCAGTTTAATAAATTCTTCGCTATGAGTGGTAGTAAAAGTGACAGCGTCTGATAGATTTCCGGACCGAATCATATAATATATCATTGCCCATATAGGAACGTTGTTAACAATTTCCAAAGAGGAATGCACCCATCTTCCATTTTGGGCATATCGAACGTTTAGATATGCTCTAATTTTGCTTTGAACTGAAGGTATACCGCCCAGTTGAGCTCCAGATGGGTTCTTTGCAATTATTTGTTCTACCTGATACATAAATTGCTTTTCTAAGAATCTTTTAGAGCCTGCCACAATTCTCTTCCTCAAATCAATGGATTCTTTTGAGTTAGGTGGGCTAACCAAATATGCCTTGGCATATTTTCTCTCTGGAACAGGGGAAAGAACTGCTTCTCCGGTTATTTCAATGAAAATTCTCCAAATATCCTGAATCTGTTGGGAACGAATATCATTATTGCCAAGCGACTGAATAACAGAAAGAAATTTATGTGAGATTGGATATGGTTCATTGCAAAGACGAGTAGAATTCAAATCAGCAATTGCTTCAGAAAACTTTTTTGCTTTAGTCTGAATACTTGATAGATGAGAGCCCGAACCTCCAGTAAATGGCGTTATAAGTTGATTTGAAGAAGAAGGTTGTAATACATCAACATCTGAAAACTTTGTCGAGCCAGAGAAGGAACCAAGAACGGCTCTACCAATTGAATTTTTGTTCCATCCAGGAATGATTTCGACAGACTCAATCTGCTTTGTTTTTGTTGCGTCTGACTCCGATGACTGACTCTTTGAAGGAAGTAGCCCAAAATATTGACATATTTGCTCTTTGCGCGAGTTCCAGTCAAGAGTGATGTTTTTTGCCAAATAGTTGTCAAAATCAATGGCCGTAGAGTTAATAGATTCTTGAATTGATGCAAGAATGTTTTCTTCTTTCCTAGCATGTAAATAGTTTTCAATGCCAATATCAAAAGCGGATATAGTAGCGGGTTCTTGATGTTGATGGAATTTAATCGATTTAAGTTCCGATTCAATATTTTCTGCATTTACATGACTGGCCGATAAAAGATAATGAGCTTTTGTTTTATTTTCCACAGGAAGCTTTTGGCGAAGTTGATACGCTCTTTTGCGAATCTCACTAAGACCAAGACGAATTGAGCCTAGAGAAGAAGATGAGTTTGGAAGATTTCTTGATGATTCAATCAATTCTGCCATCAAAGCCGCAGCAGGTGGTACAGCTTTAGATGCACCCACTTTAGAGGCATCTGTTGATTCTATAACTGGCATGGGCATTGTTTTTTATACTGAGTAGTTGCTAATAATAAGGTACATGATTTTTTTAGGAGGTGAATAAGTTAAATTTTTTGAAAACAAACATCTTTACGTAGGGTAAGTTTTATGTTTCACAACATGTACTTTAATTTTACAAATTGTAATATATTTACACTAGCTGTATTTTGGACACCTGGAATCGATAATTAAGCCCATAATTTTCATACAAAAGAGCCTATTTATTTATTTCTGGTAATTAAATATATTTCAATATTTTTGTTTACTGATGTATAGACAATTGCAAAATACAATAAAATAAAACAAATAAATTAATAAAAAATTGATGGTTTAAGAAATCGTAATAAAAAACCAATACATATATCATGGTTAATAGAAAAACATATATAAAATTATTCATTGTGTTTTTTTTTTTTTTTTTTTTTTTTTTTTTTTTTTTTTTTTTTTTTTTTTCAAACGTTTATCAACACTTTCTCTTTAAAATAAAACATTGCATTGTATATTCTGTCATAATCTGCCATTTGCAATATACTGGAAAATGATTTGATTTGACAACGATCACATGAGATTAATGGTACGATGTGCTGTTTTCGGATAAATTACCCTAACCCGTTTGGCAGTACGTTAATTAAATTCAAAATCAAACCATCGTTTCCGTTTGATTTCTTCATAATCTTACATACGATTTTATTAGCACAAATTGACATTGACGAAAAGTTTCAAATTTCAGTTATTTTGATAATTTGCTTCTCATATTTTATTTGTTTTTCATGATATATTGATATTCTACACTAGAGCAATTGTCTATTTTTCTTCTTTGATTTTTCGTTTTCTCGTGTCCGTTTTTTGTTGTACCATCCTTAATTACTTCTTTAATTTTCTCTTAGATTTTTGTTTAATCGATGGCTCAACTTGATGTTTTGGACTTATTAGTCCTAGCGGTACTGATACTAGGAAGTGCCCTATATTTTTTCTGGGATTCTATTACCGGTTCTAAAACGATTTCTCCCGATGAAAAATACAAAGATGGTCTTGGTCAATCTTCAGGAACTCTCAGCTCTAGGGATATTGTTGAGACTTTAGAGGCCAACGACAAAGACGTTATTATATTTTACGGCTCTCAAACTGGTACCGCTGAAGATTATGCCTCACGTATTGCGAAAGAGGCTTCGCAAGTATATGGACTAAAGACAATGACGGCTAGTTTAGAAGATTACGATTTTGAAAACTTAGATGCTATTCCTGCTGGCAAAGTTGTTGGGTTTGTTACTGCAACTTATGGTGAAGGTGAGCCCACAGATAATGCTTTTGCCTTTTATGAATTTTTAACATCCGATGGTGTTGAATTTTCTCAGGGTGACTCTTTGAAAGGTTTGAAATACATCATATTTGGTTTGGGCAACAGTACTTACGAACACTACAACGCTGTTGGAAGAAAGATTGACTCAACTCTTCAAGCTCTTGGAGCCTCGCGTATTGGACCATACGGTGAAGGTGATGATGGATCAGGAACTATGGAAGAAGACTTTATTGCTTGGAAAGAACAGCTTTTTGACTGTTGGAAAACTGAAGAAGGTCTTGAAGAGCATGAAGCTGTTTATGAACCTGTATTGAAAATCATTCCTTGTGAAGATTTGACTGCTGAAACTGAATCTGTTTTTCTTGGAGAACCCAACAAGGCCCATCTTACACATACTGTCAAAGCCCCATATACTGCCACTAACCCATACATTGCTCCCGTTTTAAAGACAAAAGAGTTGTTTAACTCTGAAAGCAGAAACTGTATTCATATGGAGTTGGATATTTCTGATGATAAAAGCTTTAAGTATACAACCGGTGATCATCTTGCCTTGATATGCCAAAACTCCAACGAAGAAGTAAGCAGATTTCTTTCTATTCTTGGTTTGGAAACCGTAAAAGACAATGTCTTCAATGTCAAAAATTTGGATCCAACTGCCAAGGTCCCGTTTCCGGTTCCAACAACTTATGATACAGTTGTGAGATACCATCTTGAAATCAATGGTCCTGTTTCTCGACAGTTTCTTTCTTCTATTGCTCCGTTTGCACCATCTGAAGAGGCAAAAAAGAATGCTCAGCGTTTAGGTTCTAGCAAAGATGACTTCTCTGCCGAAGTCACTAAAAAATATCTTAACATTGCTAGGCTTCTCTCTCAACTCTCAAATGGAGAGCCATGGAAAGATGTACCATTTACTTTTATAATTGAATCAATCCCCCATTTGGTTCCCAGATACTATTCCATATCTTCCTCTTCGAAAGAAACACCTGATGTTGTTTCTATTACTGCTGTGGTTGAATCAATTGAACCTGATGGATCCAATCATGTTTTAAAGGGTGTAGCAACTAACTACATTCTCGATATTCATAACAATTTAAATGGCATCAAAAATTCCGACCCAAATGCTGTACACTATCAAATCAATGGTCCACGTAACATACTTGAAGGAAAGAAGGTGTACGCTTATATTCGTCATTCAAGTTTCAAGCTACCATCCAACCCCAAAAAGCCAGTTATAATGGTTGGTCCTGGAACTGGTGTAGCACCATTTCGTGGATTTATCCGCGAACGTGCTCATGTTGCATCTAAGGGCACGCCCGTTGGACCAGCATTATTGTTTTTTGGTTGCAGAAAGAAAAACGAAGACTTTTTGTATCAAGATGAATGGGCTCAGTTTTCTGAGAAAACACCATCTGATCTTTTAAAAGATTATGTCTCTTTGTCTGAAGAAGAAAGATCTAAAACACCATTAACTCAAAACTCATTTTTGAAAGTTATTACAGCCTTTTCTCGAGAAGGTTCTGAAAAGATTTACGTTCAGAAGAGACTTGAGGAAAACGCCGCACTTGTAAATGCTCTTTTAAAACAAGGTGCGTTTTTCTATGTGTGTGGCGACGCTATGAGAATGGCAAGAGACGTTCAGGCAACTTTGATTAAGATCATTAGCGAGCAGAGATCAATTTCAAAATCCAAAGCAGAAGAAATTGTAAAAAATATGAGAACGCAAAATCTGTATCAGGAAGATGTCTGGTAGTTATTTACCTTTGAACTTTAGAATAGATTTCAGATAAATAGATATTACACAATAGAATATGAATGAATAAATATATTATTGAATTAATGATTAGTTTTGTTGGAGTATTTTGAATATCGGTACAATTGAGTTGTTTTTTGTTGAGCAATATTACCAAATAATAGTATGTGACATGTCTCTATATAAGAAAAATCAACACCTCCATATTTTTTGTTTTGTTTTGTTTTTTTTACCTCCACTTTAAACTGACACTATTTATTTCAGCATTTGGCATTTGTCACTTTATATTTATTATTTTTTTTTTTTTTTATCAAGTAACTTTATATGTTAGATGAGGGTTTAGCTTAATATTAAAAAGAAGAGCTTTATTCACAAAATTACACTTACATTGCAAACATCCCCCCTTTTTTACCATCTTTTTTTTGTTCATAATTTCAGTAGTCAGTTTTTCCTCTATACTATTGTAAAGCCAATGTTTAAACTCAGCCCAATAGTCATCTCATCTTTTACGTCATACAAAAATACAGATAATTCTAGTAAATCATTTTTCAAAGGGAATTAGTTGCCCTCTAAGTAGATGGTATATGCTCATACAACATGTCAACAGATCATTCTTCTCTACTGTCTGCAAGAGAAGCTCGCAGTAAATGGGAGCAAATGTCTCAAGACTCCGCTACAGATAGAAATACTCAACAAGATTCAAAATCCAAAAGCAAATCACACTTGCCTGTTTCGTCAAAATTTCAGTCATCTCTTCCAAATTCATCTTTTTTTGAAATTCCTTCTAAAATATCTTTGAATACAAACGAGCTACCAGAAAGTCTAAACGCAAACCAAAATACAGCTGACGGAAACACTTTATATTCTGCAAAATCTTCCGAACATCTATTTACTAACATCTCTTCAAAAACTTTAAATATTAAACCTAACAAGCCTACTATCGCCAAAAAGCCAGCTCACCTTGCTGGATCAAAATCAAAATCCCAACCGCATACACGATCAGTATCAGCTTCTGATGCATCTTTTTTACATGAATCTTCTAAAGATAAGTTACCTTCGAATGCCCCTACAATTAGTCCAGTAGCAGTGCCTTTAAAGCCCAACTTTCTAAGGAGCAAACCTAGCCAAACCACAATCGGCCAAGTTGAAACATTAGAAGACAAGTTAAATAATGCAACAATAGATAAAAATGTACATTCAAAATTGCTATCGCCTATGTCAAATCAATCAGCATTGACCTCAACTCCTGAGATTTCTATTTTTGATGATTCAAATCCATCTCAGTTCCATCCAGGACCACAACATTCATTTTCTGCATCTTCAACTAATTTATCAACAAATTCATTTATTTCTTCTCATATTCCTCCACCGCCTCCTTCTCGTCCCGTTACACCCATAACTACTAATGCTTCAAACACACTTTATCAACAAGCGCAATTTGTTTCTGATCCAGGAAAACCTCCTGAAATTCCATTTGCAACAAAACCAAACTTATTGGAACACACAAATCATAATTCTCACGTAGAAAATTCAAAACCCCTATTAGCAGATCCTAGTTCTTTCCCTCCTCCGCCTAGGCATTATACACTTACAACACCCGGCAATGATAGTTCTCAAAATAATTCTGCTAAAAAGTCTCTGTCTCTACCTATGTCGGGTACTTTATCCGATCCTATGAAGCTTATGCCTCCCCCTTCGCGACCTATTACTCCTACAACACTAACTCATCCGCCACTGCCTCCCCCCAGAAAATTGACATCGTCAAATTCTCAATCAAGTTTAAGAGGAGAACCAAGCCCTTTGGTTTCGCCTGCTATAGATTCTCATCAGGCCCAAGATTCTGGTGTGAATTCTTTTTTTCATGCTAATGCTCCACATGCTTCTATTTCTCAAGCTCCTCATGTATCAAACATTTCATCACGATCTGTAAGCGTATCTCACATTCCATTTTCTGAAACCTTTTTGGGAAATATTCCGGATCCAGCATCTTTCCTTCCACCTCCTCAGAGAAGCGATTTTTCTTCAGTTAACAGTCAAACAAGACGAACTTCGGATACAGTTTTGTCACAAAAACCGCAACAACCTTTAGCACCAAACTTAAATCAACCATTTCATTCATCATCCTCTCAATTATCCCCTTTGGCTCCTCCTCCAAAACGTACCGGTGGTTCTACTCCAGAATATGGTAACTACAGTTCAGGGCCTGATGAAAGCAATTATGAATCTGACGATTCAACTCTAATAGGAACAGTCACATCTCAAACTGCCGCTGAATCTGTTCATTATCCAGATTCATCGCAAGTAAATCGTAAAGCTCCTATATTTGGGGGACCAATTCACGAGCTTTCAACAAAGGGTAAAATTGAGGCAATTGCGTTTTTTGGAATAATAGCTGTCTTTTCTACATCATCTTCTGTATATGCTGTCGATATTGAGACTAATGAAAAGATATGGTCTCTGTCTCATTTAGAAACAAAAGTTACAGCAATAGAATTTAAACCATGTTCTGATGCAGCTTTAAATGGTAGAATAGTTTGGCTTGGGACAAAAGAAGGTCATCTTTGGGAAGTGGATATTTTACAACAAGGGATTGCTCACAAAAGAACAAACGTGCACATGAAAAGTATAATTACTATACAATCAGTTAAAAACAATATCTGGACTTTGAGTGAGGATGGAAAAATTTGCATTTGGGAAGGTCATATAAATGACGTACCAAAGGTATTCCGAATGACACCATACTTTAAAGCATTTTGTATTGCGCAAGGCGATATATGGATTGGCCGCAATCGTCAAGTAAATATTTATCATCCTTCACTCTCTGAAAAAGACCCGTTTAATATCACATCTAGGCCAATACTTTGTCCCCCTATGGCTCCCGGAAAAATTAATGGTGAGTTTACCTGTGCGGCGTGTATTCAGCGATATCCTGATCTTGTATTTTTTGGACATGAAGATGGCACAATTAGTGTGTTTTCTAGATCAAAGTGCGCCTTTGTTGACTCTGCGTCTGCTTCTCTTTACAAGATAACATGCATGACTGGAGTGGGGACAAACTTATGGGTTGGAACAAGCTTTGGAATCATATATGTAATTGATGTCGAATCAAAGCCGTGGAAGATAATAAAGGAATGGAAAGCCCATGAGTCTCCTGTTCGTGCAATTGTTTCAAATGAAAGGTCGTTTTTTTCTTCTCCTCAAATGTCGCATATGCCAGTTGTATCTGTTGGCTCTGAACTTGGAATTTACATTTGGGATGGTCTTTTGAAAACCGATTGGATAGAAAACGACATGACAGAACATGATGATGAATATTGCAGTTTCAATGAAATCAGGCTGTTTTATTTAACTTGGAATACCGGAGCTGCTCGACCTAGCGATCTGGACTTTTTTGATTATGACAAAAACTTTCTAAAATCAGCGTTTGAAAAGGCTTGCGACTACCGAAATGGACCGGAAATTATTGCATTTGGATTTCAGGAAGTGGTCGAATTGGATAACCGTTCTCTTGCTGCTAAGACAATGTTTCAATCATCCAAAAAGAAAAAGGAAAAGGATTGCAACGTTCAAATATCCTCTCATATATCAACACAATACAAAGATTGGCAAGATCGATTAGGCAGAGATATTGTCGACTTTTTTGAGGAAAATTATAATCTCGTACATTCTAGCAACATGGTTGGCTTGTTTACCTGCATCTTTGTGAAAGCCCGGGATTCCGGTCGAATTCACAGCATCAAATCAGGCAAAACTAAAACGGGACTTGGAGGTTTGCATGGTAACAAAGGTGGTATTGGAGTCAGGTTCATGATGGACGATTCTTCCTTATGTCTTGTAAATTGCCATTTAGCTGCTGGACAAAACCGTATACTTCAACGAAACAAAGATATTGAGACAATACTCGAAACTCCGTTATTGGACCAATCTGAAAATACAAGCTACATTGGAAAGGGAGTCTTTGTAAATGGTGGAGATGGCACCATGATTTTAGACCATGAGTTCTGTTTTTTTAGCGGTGATATGAACTATAGAATCAACCTACATAGGCCAACTGCCATGGCTATGATAAAAGACAAGGACTTTACTAGACTTCTTGATGCAGATCAACTTTTGATGCAACTTAAACGCAACCCTGGTCATAGACTGCGATCGTTTGTTGAGCCCCCAATAAGATTTAACCCTACATATAAATTCAATCCTGGGACAGACGAATATGACTCAAGTGAAAAACAAAGGGTACCGGCTTGGTGCGATAGAATTTTTTATCGTGGCCGTGGCAGAATCGAACCTATTTACTATGACTCTGTTTCTTCAGTTAAAATCTCTGATCACAAGCCAGTTTCTGGATTATACAGCATCAAAATTAAAACAATTAATCCATCTTTGCGTAAAGATGCTTACAAAAAGAGTCTCGATAGATGGCAATCCCATCTTGAAAAGTTTGTTGAAGGACTAGCTCAGTACTATCAAAGTTTTGCTTGAAAATATCAGACAAAAAATTAAAATAAAAAAGCGATGAGACAAAAAAAAAGTTTGAATTTTTAAACTACACATATGTACAATAACAACGATACATTAGATATTACAAAGATTTGTGCGAAATTTATATATATATCCAATAAATTGATAATTAAAGCAAATAGGTAAATTCAAAGAAATAAATGGAATTGAATTTTCACTTTCTTGCAACCCATCCTGAAATTTTATATGTTCCAGACCATAGGGATCTAGGATCACCATTGTATTCATTAGTTCCATTAAACTTCTTTTCAATTGAAAAGTTGAGTTTAGTAATGATCAATTCCAGCTCTTCCAATGTGAGTTCAACTTGAGGAGAAGTCCCCCATTTAAGTGGACCATAATTGATCCAAATTCCGCCAGGTTTGAGAAGTTTGTAGATACACTCCAAGTATTCTATGGCGTTTTCTGCAGTGTCTATGAGAAAGAGAGTCACAATAGCATCGTATGAGTTAGGCCCACTTCCAATAGTCATGTTGTTACTGTTATCTTGAAATTCAATTGAAGGCTTATTACAGTTTTTTTCTTTTTCTGTGACTATGCTTTTTTCTTCAGTTGTAGTAACTCCTGATTTCAAAAACCGCCCATAATTGCGCTTGTTTTTATTGCTATTTCGCGATTTGTTTGAAGTAGTGAGCCGTAGAGAAGAGAGAGATGAGGAGGGAGAAGGAGCTGTAGTAGATGATGATGGAGACTCAGAAGAAGAGAGAAAAGGTTGCGAATCAATAGGTTGATTACTATCTGAGCTGCTTATACTACTGTCATCGCTACTTTTGAGAGAACCTCCCGGTGAGTCTGAGTGTTGTGGTAGAGGAAAAGTTTCATATTTAGCCAGCTTGGTGAAATCGCCATATCCCAAATGCAGATTTGGAGGCTGAAACAATGGGGTATCAATGTCTGGTATTAATTCACTTCGATACTGGTTTTCTCCTTTTACCTGATGTGAAAAATCGTGAATATAAGGAAAAATCTCAAATTGATATCCTTGTTTTCCGTTTCCCGCTTTCTGTTTCGCAATGTTTGTCTGAGAAAATGTTTCCTTATTGAATATATAATTAGCAGCAATATCCATAAGTCTAGAGTATTCCAAAGCGTCAGTACTGAAACCTAGTTTTGAGATTTCAAATGCCAGTCTTGCCAATCCAGATCCTGGAACTAGCACTCGAATATGAGAGTTTGCACTTATTAAAGTATTGTCAACAGAATCTGAAAGCGTTTTAGATCCCGCGCTTACTTTTTTTGGTATAGATGCTTTGATAAACTCTGCTTTTAGAGAATCAAGTATAGGCGAAAACAATTGTTCTCTCTCCTTTGTTTCATCTTTAGACCAGTCCCGAACAAGATGGTGAAGTAGTTCGACGATTTGGATATTAGAAGAAGGCTTGGCATATCTCATTTCAGAATCGTTTACGTTATAAAATTCTTTGGCAAAGTTGGAAATCTCGTTTAAAACATTAGCATTTTCAATAACTTTGGATTCTAAAGTTTGTAGCCTGTCAAGGTACCCTACATCTGATGCCAGTTGGCGATGCTGAAATGACATTTTGGAAAAAAGAGCGTATCTTCTCCGTATAATTGCCATGGTTTTATCTTTATAATTTTCAATTCCTGCAATAGAATTGATTAAATACTGTCTATTGACGTTAGAGTTTAGTAGAGTATAAGGCGGGAAAAACAACGATGTCAACGAAGAGGCCGCTAATGACGTTGAAAAGTACGAGGATTGTGTATTAAAAGATAAAGCAGAAGTGGAAGAAGCGGAAGGGCAATATCCTTTGTCGTCTATTATTCCATTGTTGTTAACTGGAATTCCAGAACCCTTACTCCCAGAGACGTTTGTGTTAACGTAATTTGAACTCATCTTTTTGAGTCGCTTGGTAATTGAAGATGTAGTCATCAAAATGAAAAGTATTACTGGGATTACTGATTTTTCAGGGAAGATGTATTTGCGAAGAAAATGATAGATCACAAAGGACAAGCAGATTTGAGAAATTAGCTGAGCTGAAGGTGACAAGTGCTCTTGCCTACTCGTTATAATTTTCCATCGAGTACGAAACCCCATGCAATAATATTAGGTGAATAAGTGGTTTTGGAAAGTTTGAAAGTTGCTACAGTTGCAATTTTGAATTTCAAATCTTTGACAGGAAAATGCCAATAAAATTAAAAATTGTTACAATATTAAACGCTCTTTGAAAGTTCAAATTTAGATAATAAATAAAAAAATTTCAACTTGATTGGAAAGAATTTAAAGAATAATAATTATAGACACAAGTAAAAGTGGTAAACGGAGAAAAATGTATGAACGAAAACTCAAAAAAGTGAGAGAAAAAAGGTTTAAAAGTCACATGAAAGTCATATGACTTGAGAATACTCAGTTTATTGATGTATGGGTTATATCGTCATTACAGAGCATCTGTTGAAAAAGTAAACCATAAATACATTTCATTACCTTAATTTTTTCCTATGAGACCAACATTAAATACTTATTTAATATTTTTCTTCACTTTTCTTTTCTATTCTTTTGGGAGAACAAGTATGTCAAAAATGCCAATGAAACATCATTGATAATTAACTTATAATTTAAATTCAATATTTCTTAATTATATAGAATAGATTCATTATATACAAGAAAATAATGAACTCTCCGCCAATTGTTTTGAAAACAAAATCTCGGAATATTAAAAAAAAATTTAGAGGGTTTCAATTCAAAGTTTCAAAATATGTCTCAAAAGTAAAAGTTAAAATTAGTAAAGCTTACCGGCATCGCAGGTTAAGGAAATTAGCAACTACAAAAGCAATAATTCAAACAGTTAAAAAAGATGGCCATGGAGCTAGAAAAAATTTACACAAAGGACGTAAACGTCTGGGAAGTGATGTAAAAAGGGTCAAAAAGTCTCTGAAAAACAGATATTTTATTTTAAATGAGCGCAGATATGAATCAAAGGGTATGTTTCAAAAATTGATTTGTTTATCAAGGTCAATGTATTCAAGCACAACTATGATTATCAAAATTATAACCTAGTTCATGTTATTTTTATAAAATATTCTAACATAAATTTTTTCTCTTTCTTTCATTTATTTAGAAAGTCAAGTAGCCTTCACTTCTTCCCTTAACAATTACATCAAAGCTGGATCATTAGAAGACAATAGTAATAACAAAATCAAAAATCTGTATCGATTGTTTTTCAATCATCATAAAGATTATAATACCACCTCTAGAAGACATAACCATAGACACAGAAGGGCTTTAAACTTGTTACAAAATCGCGCTCGATTGCACAAAAAAAATAAAAGGAAATTTAAGCAAAGTAAAAAAAAAGAACGGTTTCATTTTCGACGAAAACACGCATTACGAAAAGAGAACAGACTTATCGCTAAACTTGATCCGGAAAATCACCAATACAAGAGACTGAGTTTTTTCCGTCACAGAAACAAGGCAGTTGCAAATGAATCATTAGAGAGCAGCAATCTGAAGGTTAACGAAAAAGATAACCAGGACTTATTACTACAACTTGCTACAAAGAATCCTGCCTTGAAATCTGCCACAAACACATACCTTATTCAAAACTATATAGAGAAGCTCCGTTCACAGGTAAATCCCCTTTCATTAGCACAGAAAAAATTCTTAGTGTCTCTTATTTCTGCTCAAAAAATGAGTTCTAGATCTCTTTTTTATCGACACAACTTTAATAATTCGCTGTTATATCCCTATTCAATAAGAGAGTCATCACTTAATCCATTTATCGCTATTCGAGATAATCTGCTTCGACGATATGTAAAGAAGAGAAGGAATATGATGGTTTCGTTGTTGAAAATTCCCGTTGATCTTGCTCTTGCGAGAAACAGTAGTGTTAATCAGACTGGTTTAAGAGGTAAGACACATGATGGCAGTAACGATGAGTTGATTATTGACTTGGTCAAACTAATTGTTGATGTGGTCCATGTTCCAATCAAATGGTATCTTGCGCGTAATGGAAGAGTCAGAAATATTATTCGACGGTATCGAGGGGAAAGTAGAAACGAAGATGAGAAAGCCGCTACAACAACATACAAGAGAGAAAAGAGAATTCGTGGAGCAATTAAATACTTGGTAAACTTGGTCTAATTATATAGATATAATCGCCTATATTGTTATTGTTTAGAGTATGTAAAATAAGATAGTGTAGAATAAATTCTAAAAGTGCTGATATATCTCAAATGTTGGTCGGCAAGGAGTTATACTTCCGTCTAGACTAAGAGAGGGGGGCAAGGGTTATACTTTATGGTGGTGTTTTGCCCAAAGTCGTTTAACCGCCAATGTTCCGGTTACAAAATCAAAATAACCTTTTCAAAGCTTGGAACTTTCAAACTCAAAAAATATAAAAGGCTGTTGAAAGAATTAAAATTTTGAATCTTTTTTTTTTCTTCTTCTTTTATTTATTTAATTATTAAATTATTTAGAAACTTTTCATTAGTTTGTTTTTCTATTATAAAAATAAACTTTTTTCCCAAATTGTATTTCCTTATAGAAAATGTTTAAATCAATCGTTAGACAGCAACACCCCGCCATTCGCAGAACTCTCACTGTAGCATTTTCTACTAGCCGAGTAGCCAACAAAGCACAATTCAATTGGGAAGACCCATTTAGACTTGATACCCTCTTAACCGACGAAGAACGTGCCATTTCTGAAACAGCCCACAACTATGCTCAATCCAAGCTTTACCCAAGAGTTCTTGAAGGATGGAGAACAGAAACGTTTGACAAATCCATGATGCGAGAAATGGGCGAGATGGGTTTTCTCGGACCTACAATTGATGGCTACGGCTGCTCAGGCGTAGGATCCGTCGCATACGGTCTTATAGCCCGCGAAGTCGAGCGCGTTGATAGTGGATACCGTTCTGCCATGAGTGTCCAGTCATCTCTTGTCATGGTTCCTATTGACGAATTTGGAACCCAAGAACAGAAAGAAAAATATCTGCCAAAACTTGCTACCGGAGAAATCATCGGCTGCTTTGGCTTGACTGAGCCCAATCACGGATCAGATCCAGGCTCCATGGAGACAACAGCGAAACCTCATCCTACAAAGAAGGGCGTTTACGTATTGAATGGTGCCAAAAACTGGATTACAAACTCTCCTATCGCCGATATCATGATTGTTTGGGCCAAGCTTGACGGTGTCATTAGAGGCTTTATTGTGGATAGAGCCCAAGTCGAAGCCACATCTGGCGGATTAGCCACCCCCGCAATTAAAAACAAGGCTGCCTTGAGAGCCAGTATCACAGGTATGATTCAAATGGATGATGTTGAAGTACCAGAAGAAAATATGTTTCCCACCGTCAAGGGTCTTAAGGGACCTTTTACTTGTCTAAATAGTGCTCGTTACGGTATTTCATGGGGTGCTGTCGGCGCCTTGGAAGAAGCCTTATCTTTAGCTCGTCAATATGCTCTTGACAGAAAGCAATTCGGTAAGCCATTGGCAAGCTTCCAACTTGTGCAAAAGAAATTAGCTGAAGCTATGACAGATGCTGCTTACGGAGCATTAGCCTCCTTACAAGTAGGTAGATTAAAAGATGCACATGAAGTTACACCAGAAATGATTAGTATAGTCAAGAGACAAAACGTCGAACAAGCCTTATATCATTCTAGAAAGCTTATGGAAATTTTTGGTGGTAATGGTGCAAGTGATGAATACCATATTGGAAGAATTGCGCAAAACTTGTTTGTAGTACAAACTTACGAAGGTCAAAGTGATATCCATGCCTTGATACAAGGAAGAGCTATTACAGGTATCTCAGCCTTTGTTTAAAAAGTATTTATTATCTATCAATTACCATTTTTTAAAGATATGCAGAAGAAGAAAAAGATAAAATAAAAAATTGAAGGTGTTTGAACAGTACTAAAATTAATGAATGAATGAATTTATTCATCGGTTACCCTACAAAAATTATACAGTAATTATG
>CBXB010000023.1:10063-37892 GCA_000817185.1 Magnusiomyces clavatus CNRMA 12.647
AAAAAAAAATAAAAAAAAAAAAAAAAAAATAGACAGAATGGGTTTGTTTTTATTTTGTTTATTGACAAATACAAAAGCTATTTAAATATAGACAATTGCTAGAGCGTGACATTTATGCATTTTAATCTATTATCGGATTTTTCTATAGAATAACTAATTTACTACTCCATTGTTTTGGAGCTCTTTAATTTCTTCACTTTCATATCCAAGAATTGAATTAAGAATTTGACTTGTATCTTGACCTAATAAAGGTGGGGCTGTTCGGATGACAGGTTGTGTCTTGGAATATTTTACTGGATGATTAATTAACTTGATTGGGCCACAAGCTGGATGCTCTATCTCTTCAATCATATTGCGTGCCTGGATCTGTGGATGGTTTAATGTTGCCTGTACGTCATTGACTGGGGCAAATGGAAACTTGTATTTTGAAAATATACTCAACCATTCTTCTATTGGTTTAGTAAGTAAAGTATCTTGAATCTCTTTAACTAAAACCTTTCTGTTGGCTACTCTCAATGCGTTTGTTTGATACTCTGGTGCAGCGCCCAAGTCTTCACGGCCAATAGCCTGGCAAACTTGTTGATACTGTGCATCGTTTCCTCCAGCAACCAAAATCATCTTACCATCTTTAGTTTGGAATCCTTGGTAAGGACATATACTTGGATGTTCAGTACCTTGTCTTCCAGAATCAGGTTTCCCTGAGATCAGGCACGATGATGCAATATTTGCTAAAGTAACAACTTGACAATCAGCCAAGCAAATGTCAAGATATTGGCCTTTACCCTCTTCGGGGCTTGTGTTACGTGAACCATGAAGAAGTGAAGCCATAATAGCATTTGCAGCATAGAGGCCTGTTGTCAAATCTGTTACAGCAACACCAACCTTGACAGGCGATCCTTGTGGCTCTCCGGTGATATGCATAAGTCCGAATTCTGCTTCAACCATGACATCATAGCCAGGTCGTTTAGCATACGGTCCTGTTTGGCCGTATCCTGTAATCGAGGCATAGATGAGATTTTTCTGTACTTTTTCTGGGAGTTGCTCGTATCCCAGGTTGTATTTGGCAAGTGTCCCCGGAACGTAGTTTTCAATGAGCACATCAGACTTGGAAATAAGATCTCGAAGAATAGCTTGACCCTTTGGATCACGAAAGTTTAGGCCAATAGACTTTTTGTTTCTATTGACACCGAGAAAATACGCTGCTTCACCTGGATGTGTCTTTTGTGAAGGCAAAAGTTTGCTGTCTTCTTTGTATTTGGCAAAAGGGGGGCCCCATGCTCTCGTGTCATCTCCGCGTGTCGGATGCTCGATCTTGATAACCTCGGCTCCGAGATCAGCAAGGATTTGAGTACAATAAGGACCGGCAAGAACACGCGTCATGTCAACAACTCTGATACCGCTTAGAGGAAGTTTTGGATTAAATTTGTTTTGAGCTTTAGAAGAGTCGTTGATCAATGTGCGAATAAAGATATGGCGGGGTTTCCATGCTGTTGTTGTCGGTAAGCTACGTGAAGTAGCCAATAAATTTGTTGACAACTGTTTTTGAAAGAGAAAGGACTGCATCATTGGTTTGATAATAAAACAGGCTATTAATAAACATTTAGTATTTGTGGTCTATATTTTAAATGCTAAAGTAACTTGAAAAAAAAAAAGTCAGAAATTCTGAAAAATAAATCTGGAAGGTGTGGCTCTTATAAATGAAAAATTTAAGCGCGCTAATTAATATACTCACGGTACCATTCTTCCATTAAAAAATAATGTTATATAAACTCGAATATTTACGCTAAGAAACAACTAAATTTATTATTGCCAAATTGACACTGAATTTCAAAACAATAGATTAGATAAAAATTATATAGGTCTAATTTACATGATATTTGCTATAATACATCTTATATCTTAGATGATTCAGAAACACCCAACTCTTCCATAAATGCAGCATTGTTGGGTTCTCTTCCTAAAAAGTCCTTCAAAGATTCCATAGCATCTCTAGATCCCCCTGGACCAATGACTTTGGTCTTGTATTGATAGCCAACTTCAGGGTTCAAAGGATCAGCCTTGAACTTACTGTAGTACATGTCACAAGCAAATACTTCTGACCACAAGTAACCGTAGTATCCAGAATCATAGCCACCCATCAAATGGCCAAAGGCGGAAAATGCATGCGACTTGAAATCGCCAGTAGTATCCAAACAGTATACATTTCTGATGGAGTTCCACTTTTCAACCAAGTCAACATTTTGAGCTTCACTTTCTGAGAGTAAGTGAATAGCCAAATCAAAACTGGCCAAAAAAATTTGTCTGGTCAAATTAATACCATCATTGACATGCTTAGTCTTGATTAAAGAATCAATGAGCTCATCGTCCATAGGTTCGCCAGTTTCATAATGTTTGGAAATAGACTTAAGTTGTTCCTTGTTCCAGGGCCAGTATTCTAGCATTTGAGAAGGAGCTTCAACAAAATCCCATTCAACACTAGTTCCGTGGAATCTGGCGTACTTGGTCTTCGAAACAAGATTGTGAATACCATGACCCATTTCGTGAAACAAAGTAACAACTTCATCGTGCTTCAATAAAGAAGGCTTCTTTTCAGTAGGCTTGGAAAAGTTGCAAACAAGAGCGGTAACAGGGTAAACGCGCTTTCCAGTTTCCAGATCGGTGTAACCAGGAGAAAGATTAAAGTTGGCAGCATGACCATACTTGTTTGGTCTTGGATGCAAATCTAAATAAAACCAACCAAGAAATTCGGTAGGTTCGCCCTTCTCATTAGCATCCCAAACATGAAATTGGTGGACATCTTCATGCCATACTTTCTTGCCTTCCTCAACCTTATAGAACTTCAACCTCAAAACGTGTTCATAAAGCTTCAAAATCTCCTTGACAGTGTTATCAAGTGGAAAGTAATTGCTGATTTTTTGAGCGTCAATCTTGTATTCTTTTTCAAGTAGCTTGTTTGCATAAAATCTAATATCCCAAGAATATAATTTCCCGTCAAAATCAAGGCCTCTCTTTTCGTAGTCTTCTTTCTTGTATTTCAACAAAACAGAAACATCTTCTTGAGCTTTGGGTTTGAGTTTGGTTGATAAATCTTTGAGAAAGTTCAAGACATTATCGGGATTCTTTGCCATTCTGTCTTCAAGAACAAACGAAGAATGGTTCTTGTAGCCCAAAATTGGTGCAATCTTAGATCTAATCTTTACACCCTCTGCAAGAATCTCGTCATTGTTGATGTTTCGGTTGTCAAAGTGGGTAAAGACTGCCTTTCTTGTTTCAGCGTTTTCAGCGTATTTTAAGATAGGAAAGACGTCTGGGTACTTAAATGTCATCTTGTACTTAACGGAGCCATCTTCAGCTTCGGTTTTGGTCAATTGATCCAAAACGGCGTCAGGAACACCAGCCAATTGCTCCTTGGTAAATTCAAGAAATCCGTTTTCCTCGGCCATATTCTTTGAAAACTTGATAGACAAAGTAGAGAGTTGCTTACGTAAATCTGTAACAATCTCACGCTTGGAAGGTTCTAAGCTTAAACCATCTCTCTTGAATTGGTTCTTAATCTTTTCAGTGGCACGAAGAGATTCAGCATCAAACTTTTCTGGTGAGTTTTCAACTTGAGGAAATACTTTTGAAAGAGACTCGTAGACATCTACACGCATAGCAGCTTCGATTCCGTAAGCAGAAAGAAGTTCGTCTGCTTTGGTTGAGGCATCTCTCAACTCCTTTTCTGGGGAAACATTTTGGTAAAACAAAAGTGGGGTTGTTTTAGAATCTGCCTGAGCGTCAAATTGAAGCATTCTCTTAATTGTAGAATCCCAAGATGGGGATTCCTGAGAAGCAATATCATCCAATAAAGCCTTGGAAGAATCAATTGATTTTTTGACAGTTGAAAGAATTTGATCAGCACTGACATCCCAAGAAGGTGCGGGTTGAGGTGGGGTAGGAATTGAAGAAGAAGAAGCCATTTTCAAAGAATTTTGAAAAGATGAAAAGTATCTTGGTTGTTGAATAATAGTATTTAAAAGAAGAAATCGGTTGAACAGATGGCGAGTGCGTAAGGTTGGCATGATACCAGATTTGAAGATTATCTGTTCAATTTATATAATCAGAAAGAAAGAACAAGATCAGCAATAGGCATCACGAACTATCTGGTGGTGATGCCGTAGTGCCTAGCTCTGATAACAAATTCATGACTTTTTGTAATGTAACAAGTTTGTCTATCTGACAGAAAATCAAAAAATCAAAAAATCAAAAAAAAAAGTCTGTCCCCGGGTTAAAAAAATTACATATAGAGAAGCTCATCTCCAAATAAATCACAGGCTTCATAATATATGATTTCAGTCTTATCTTTTTTAAAAACATAGCCGTTAGTCTTTTCCAATATTTGCAGGTGATCGTCTAATTGACAAAAATTGAAGCGTAACATATCCATATCAATTTTGATACAATTATTGTATGGCTGTAAAACTGGGAATACGTATTTTTGTCCATTGAAGGAGGTAGTTTTGAAAGTTGTGATGCATCTAGAGAATTTCTCATAAAATTCATCTTTTGTATCTTGAAGCTCTGTTGGGGGGTAATACAAATGTTCAACGAATATCTTTTTCAACTTTGTATGGTGTTTAACTAGATGATGAAAAGTAAAAAATTCTTCAATGCTGCACAGTTGATTCAATTCCAAAACCTCAAGATTAGGCAAACGTTTTAAAATTTCAAGAAAAAGAAGAGATACTAATGCTCTCTCGTTATGGTAGTTTGCACTTTTGTAAAACGAATAGTCGCCTGAGAATAAAACCATCTGCATTCTGAAAAACAGATTATAGACGTCAAGCCTTGTATTTTGTTTTGAGTACTCTGTGAAATATTCCAGTGCGCTTAGTTTACAATCAACTGCCAAATGAGGCTCTATATCCGACAAGGTCATTCCCTTTCCAGAAATTTTGGCATCAATTGCTGAGAAAATTCCCTTTACGTGGCTGTCATTGTAAATGTCAAAATCGCCAAATTTTGTATGCTTCAGCATAAGTTTGAACCCTGACACAAAGCAAGCCTCCATGTTGTCAACTCCATTCAGCAAAGATAGTCCAAATTTGGCTATTTTCAAATTTGGCAACGCATGCTTGAATATTTTAAAATCGCCGTTTTCACCAAGTACAGCCATTTTGAAAGGTTGAGTTAAAGAAAGTGATGTCAGATTATCTAATAATTTACCAACTGATGGTAACTGAAATGCTCTACTCGGTTCAAAAAATAAAGGGATCAGGCATTTTAGTTGTTTTCCACCTTCTACATTGCGTGATGAGATTACTACATCATTTGCTATAAGAGTTGTTACTGTTTTGAGCCTTAGTTTGGTTGAAGGGGGAACAGAAGCAGTTATAAACAATATGAATTCTGTCCAACTTCCCGATAGATTATCAAGAATGTCGACATACAATTCTAAAGAAGAGAATTTTGCAATTAAATGAAGTTTTTTGAGATTTTTACATTTTGGCAGAGATTCGACAACATGTTGCAGAACATGTTTTGGGGTACGTCTGTCAGACGAAACTTTGACCTTTTTTAGGTTAGAGAAACGTGAAAGGTCTAATATGTGCGGCAAGTATTTTCGTTCTGGATCAAAATCTAATATTGGGTTCAACTTCAATATAAGAGATGTAATACTGCTTTTCGAATTTGGAGCAGAGCAATTAAAGAAATAGTAATTTTTACGTGCAACTGAAAGATCTAGTAGATTGGAAGGACAAAAAAAATTTGAGGTATCTTTACATGCTGGAAGCAAATTGAGTAAAAACGCGCTATAACAATCAGTTTCTTGATTCTCCCAAGAGAGTGAAGAACAAGCGTCTATCAAAGAGAGATTTCCAGGATAGTCTTTGCCCAGCTGTAAGTTTTTAATGCGAGGATAGTGAGATAATGGGAATGAATTAACAATTTCACAAAGATCGGTTGTGTCTGATATTCTTATATTACAAACCACTTCGCTTGGAAACCAAGAGTAATCCCAAGGCAATAGCATCACCCTTCGTGGAATCGTGATTTCATTGATGGAAGAATAAAATCTATGCCAGTTATCAATGAGTATATGACAGTTTTTGTATACAAGAGGATGAGAAAATTGACGAAGTCTTACTGAAGTCTGAGAAAGATAAAAATGGTCAACAGCGCAAAGATATTCAGAAATTTCATATAAAATATCGATCGGAATATTATGCAACGTCGACATTTTGTCAAAATCCTTTATAAGAATTTGTTAGATTAGATCATACTATCAAAGTTGCTCAAAAATTAGATATCTCGGGGTTGTGAAAAAATATGTTACACTATTACAGCAAGTCATGTCGAGAACATGGGTATTACATAATGTGTAATAGAAATGACCTGAAATAGAAATTCGCTCCAAGCTTTATATCCTTCCATTTTCATATGAAAAAAATATATATGAAAAAAGAAAAAAAGCCAATAGATGCGCACTCACTCCTCTCTTCAACACATATATTTTGACAAAGCATTCCCCTGTCAAATCAACTTGAAAGGTTTGCTTTGTATAGGGCTTATTTCTCTCCCTTTTCCAACGTTTGTATAAGCCTGTAACTAAAATATGAAGCATCCGTCTACCAATGTTTCTAAATCACCAGCGGTGATGATCTTAAAAACGATCATAAATCACCCACTTTTCCAAAGGTACGTTGTTCGAGATGTCAAGTATTAGTTTGCTAAACTATTCTAATTCCATCACAATTAGGTCGCAGAGAGTTTTTGTCATATCATACCTCTATGTCACTGCATCTCGAATCTATTCAGAAATATATAAAGGTGTTCGACATAAACAGTCGCTAGACCAGGTTTTGTCACGAATCAAATATTCAGTCATTCGAATGACTGAATCTGACAAGCTACCTCAATTTCTAGTACGATTGGCTGTTTCGTATCCCGTAGTATACTATACTATTTCAAAGATAACATCTTCATCACGGCTATCCTCGTCTGCTTCTCAGCAGCTAGTTAAGGTCTTTGTTTCTGGGTTTGTGTCATCATTTTACTCCTATAAATTGTACAAAAACGCGGTGGTTGAAAAATCAAAATCAAATCCTACTATTGTAAGGTCGAGACTTGACAATATATCAGCTGAAGTTACAGCTTTAGTACTGGCCAGAGCCATAGACTCACTCATTCGCCAGTTTTTCAAATATATCATATTGGAAGGAACAGTGTCAACAGTCGGATCCAACAAAAGGGCAAAATACAATAAAGTTGTCAAAAATTATGAAGTGTTTTTGTTTATTTTGGGAAGCTTTGTCATAATGTTTAATTGGTTTTACCACCCGCAAAGGATGCAGAGTAAATACCGAAATTGGATTACATCAATGGCCAATATGGATGAAGAACTGACAACTGCACTACGAATGATTAGAGACAAAGATCTCAAGTATGGGGTTGAATCCGAAAAGTCGTCGATTTTGGAAGAAGTTGCGGTAAAGTACAATCTTCCTAAAGAATATGGAAATATTTCAAAAGTGAGTTATTTTTCAATTATTCATTTTTATTTTTATTTTTTATAATTGCTAACATTCTATTTTTATTTTTTTTCATGACAATAGACTGTACCAATTCCGTGTGTTTTAGTACATTCCAATGTTTCAAATAGTTGTGAAATTCACGCTCTTTGGAGATTTTACCGAGGCATGAAGTCATCACTAATGGTCTACGCTCCTATCTATCTCTTGTTGGGAATTCGTCGTTTAATCAGGAAAAACAAGAGCGATAGTGTTATCGAAATCCTCAAACAAATGATTACGAAAACTTTAAGATCTTCTTCATTTTTGGCCTCGTTTATTGCTCTAAATTGGTATTCAGTCTGTATCGTTCGAAGTAGGTTGGGGCCTTTTCTATTCCCCAAAGCTACCCCAACTCAAATCGAAGATACCTGGGGACCAGGCTTGGCAAGTTTGATGTGTGGGTTTAGTATGTCATTTTATTTATTTTTTTCTTATTTTCGACATTCCAAAAACAAATGTGTCTAACCCATTTTTGTTTTTTTTTAATTTTAGGCATTTTGTTAGAGGAACCAAAAAGACGAACAGAATTAGCACTATTTGGTATGTTTTAATTTAATTTTTTTTTTTAAGGTTATGATGTTATTTTTTTTTTCCTCGACTAACAAATTTTGTTTTTATTTTTAAAATATATAGTAATTGGAAAGGCTGTAAGTATAGTTTTACCTAACGATTTGGGCTACTCAAGGCCAAATCTCGATGCCACGATATTTTCTCTTAGTATGGCTACACTTATAACGTGTGTCAAAAACGATCCAACTGTAATCAGTGGCTTTTTTGGATCATTTTTCCAGTATATGTATCAGACATAATGGCAGTATTATGAGATATATCAGTCAAGTAAAATAAATAAGAAAGCATATAAATAACTAAAAGAATCTCAATTGATAAATATAACAACTACTTTAGATACATTAATAAAAGAATTAAACAAAAAATTAATAAAGCAAATGATCCTTAAAGATAAGGCATCCATAAATTATCAGAGACTGCCAAATTTCTTGGATTGACAGCTTGAGAAATCAAATCAATAACAGTTTGATTAGCTGGGATATTTCCTTGACCAACTTGAGCCAAAGAAGTTGCACGTTTGGAAATAAAGCCTACATTCTTGATGGTAATATCGCGCATTTGGGCATCTGGAAGTGTAGGTCTTTGTTGATGAACATGCCATGAAATGAGCTCTTCACGGATGAAAATACTCATGTAATGATCAAGCTCTGTTGAAGCATCTGTCAAACACTTGGCAATAACCATAACAGAGACAGAAAAGATGCCTTCAAGAGCAGTTGGACCCATAAGAGTTTGAATGTTTGGTGTAAGTCTAAATGGCACAAATTCAGAGTTGGAAAAGATGGGAGTGTTTTTAGTTGAAAGGGGAGGAAGCATTTCTGTTGTCCAAACAGAGCCGGAACTAGTGTTGATAAAGTATCTATGTGGATATCTGAGGTTTATACTCATAAGGTATGTCATGAAAGTGACACAAGCAAATTGATATGAGAATTGCTTTCTAAACAACCAAAAGTTTTCAAAAGAAGAGTATGTCCTAGCAAAATAGTCACGGAAAATAGTTGATGGCACAATCGTAGCTTGAATGGCGGTCAAAATTTCCATTCGAATGCTAGCAATATCTGGTTTGGGCAACTTTGGATCCAGTGCTGCTCTCAACTTTTTGGTAGTATAGTCAAGGGCTTCATCGCGGCTAGTACCGGTACGTCTGCAATAGTCTTCATAGATTGCATGCATAGAAATATAATGAGGGTCATCTTGAATAATTCTAAGATGAGGAGAAAATGGGATAGCGGTGGGCAGCGTGAATTTAATGTTTCTTCTTCTGCTTTCCTTCTTGCGCGTAAGAATACCATCAAGTATCTTGAACAATTGAACAACGCGTTCTTCACGTCGACAATGTCTTCCACTAGGATACTGAACAGTAAACATATGCATGCTACCATTGTGTCCAAGAATTTTAATTCGCTTATAAGACTGGCCAAACCCACGAATAAGATCAACGGTAGGCATGAATCTGTCAATCTTGACAAAGTGTTGATTATCATCCTTGAGTTCAGCGTATTGACCTGGTACTTCAACATCTTCAAACTTCTGGTAGTGGAACTCACTCAAGTGAGGACTCAAAGCTTCCAAGTTCATGGTTCCAGGACGGCGATCTAACATTTCTTCAAATCTGTCCCTCCATCTTCTCAATCTACTGACATAGACATCAAATTCGGGCTTTTCTTTCAAAAAGTCCTCATAAAAGGCAGCCTTTGCATATTCGGGCAAAACTGTCTCACTAAACCTACCAATGTTGGCTTCAGTACTCAAGACGCGGTCCTTTTTGATTTGTGATTTGCCCATATATTGAACACACTCATTCAATAACGCCATGATAAGTCTATATGTGTCTTCTTCACTTAAGCACTTAAATCTCTGGAAAATCTGATCAACAAGAGCTTCTAAAGAAAGTGAAAGCAATGGATACGCTGTCTTGAGAATCTTCATAATCTCTTCGGCAGATTCCCAAGGTTGTGATGTTGTGCCACTGGTTGATACAACAGCGCCATTATTTATTCCGTTAGTTGGATTAGCAGTACCGTTGTTATTATTTGCAGAGCCATCAGTTGAAGTATTTGAATTAGCAGCGCCGCCATTCTTGTTTGCATCACTGTTGGAATTAGCACGAGCTTGTTGAGCATGGAGAGCTTGTCGTTGAATAAGATTAAAATCTTCTCTGGCAGTACGAAGATGGAAATGCAACGCTTGAGGATAGGCTCTTGCAACTTGAATAAGAATGTCATGAGAAAATTTGGCTTCTTTGTGAGATAATGCAGTAAGCAATTGGGGAATAAATGTAATCCAATACCATGTTGTTGTTTCACCCTTGTAGTTTTCAAATGCAGATGCTATTTCTCTAGTGTCATCTTCAATAGACATGAGCCATAAAATTCTACTAAGGATTTTTCTTGTCTTGCCATTCTTGTACAAGCTTGCGGCCTGAAGATAACAGCTGAGTGCAGTAGCTGCATGCTTGATAACTTGAGGATTTGATTGATAAAGACGGTCATTAAAATAACCCCATTCTGCCCAGGCCTTTGGATGATAAAGGTCTACCTGTACAGCGCGAGCAAAACTCTTTTCAGCTTCAGAGTCGATTCCGAGCTTAGAAAAGAACATACCCTGTAAAGTAAAAAACTCAGCCTTTTGAGAAGCGCTAAAGTAAAACAAGTTGGTACTGCTAATAACGTCCAACCCAGTCTGATACTCGTTAGGATTAGGGAGGTAGCATTTAGCCTGTTCTCGTAATTTCAAAAATGCCTCCTGAATTTCAATGTTAGGAAGACTATAAATTTTGTTCAATTGTTGCAAGCAAACATCTGGCATATTGTGCTTTCTGGCAACGTGAGCAAATCTATTAATGATCCAAGCCAGTTCATGATACCCACGGTAAGCATAAGAGTTTGCATTATTGTTGTTTGGCTGATTTATTTGTTCAAACAATTGCTTGTAGGTGTTGTTGATTGTGTTGAAAACATGCTTTCTCCAAGTAACTAAATCGCTCCAGAGATCAATATCATCCCAAAGGTTGGGTAATCTTTCTCTCCAAGTTTTGAGAATTCCCTTTAGCTCTTGTGACTTGACTTCAAAATTATCGGCAACAGTTCTGTGAAGAGTGGTGTAAATTTGACTAGCTTCCAAAAATTCAACATATTGTTGAAATGTATGCAAAAGTGGAATGTGAGCACCAGTGATTCTAGTTGGTAGAGAACTCCATTTCCTTAGAGCAAGTTGGATGCCTTCATCACACTGTTTGTAAACGTTTTGAAGAGTTTCGGTCTTGGTTGAATATCCCTGTAAACAAAGGAAAGTTTCAAAAACTTGTCTTCTTGGAGTAGGAACGTCCATAACAGTTTTGATTGACTGTTCCAAGGGCTCTCTGTCAGCGGTCCAATCAGCAACTCTCCAGCCACATTCTAACAATAAGTCTGTGAAGCTCTCATGTTTGGCAAGTTCTGTTAATACTTCCCATTGCTGGAGCTTTTGAGCACAAAGAATCCAATGATCTTCCCATAACCCATATTCAGATTCATTGTATGGTAGAGCTCCACTTCGGGCCTTAATTTGGGCGTTTTCATACATCTTGGCTGCTCTACTCCATAAGCCAACTTGTTCGTAAGATAAAGCAGTGTTTGTTTCCGTGTATCTTGACCGTCGTCTCCAGGCGCCATAAAAAACGTCATCTTCTTGCAAACTAGCATACATCTCAATTAGGGCATCCGAAGTGCTTTGGGCAATTTTTGCACTTTCAGTTAAAGGTCTTGAAGAAAGATTTTCAAGAATCTGAATAGCTGGATACCAGGCGTTGAAAGTTTTACCTAGGTATTTGACCAAATGAGGTGGCAATTGCAATTGCTCACAATGACTTGTTCCATCCAACAACGTCATTATGACATTTGGAGACTTATCAGCCTGTCTAGAATGAAATTCTTTAGAAAGAAGTATGACCATAGAACGCAAAAATTCAATTTTATCCTTTTTGGCAATTCCAGAATGAATTTGGGGGAAAATGTTGACCCACATATGATGAACAAGTTCTGGACATTTGTAATGAAGTTCGGTAATTGGCTCGAAGTATTCTTTGGCAGTAATATGGGAAATCGATTTAACAAAGTTCAAGCGACCTTCAACAAACTTTTCTAATTCTAGAGGAGCTTTTGCTTCAGGATCTTTTGGCTTGTAGTTGTTTGGAAGTGCTTCGAGAACTTGATTCAAGCTAGATGTTGTAAAGTCATTGCCTCTTAATTGAAGTCTAGAAGAAGGCTTCAAGCCACCATAAAGAATCTGTAATGCTTGGTTAATCCATTGATAATCAGCCAAATACTCCCAGTTTTGCCCAGAGATAACATAAGTTAATCGTTTGGTAGCACTATCATCCAAACTGTCGTTAAGAATCTTCATCAACTTTTGACGAAGTCCAATATCAGAAATCTTTGTTCCAAGCATAAATGAAACCTCCATTCGCATGGAAAGTTCTGTGCGAGCTGTTAGTGGGTTGGTGTAAATGTCAATAAGAATTTCAAAAAACTTTTTGGATAATTCGCTTTCTCCGCGCATTTCGTATACAATCATCTTTGATAAAATGGCAGCTTTTTCCTTTGTAGTTGGGAAATGGTCAGTCTTGGAGAAAACCCAGTTACGAGCAATTTCAATCAAGCGAAGGCCAATGGTCTTGTCGTTGGATCTATCAATTAACTGGGCACAGAAGTTCAGAAAAGGTCGTCTTTGATCGTTCAAAAACGAAATACGAACAGATCCAATATCTAATATCATTAAAAGTAATTTGACAATTACATCGGGCTCGTATGAAGTTGAACTTTCAGGGGTTTGAGTATCTGTGGGCTGTGCTTGAGGAGGATTAGGCATTGTATGATCT
This sequence comes from Magnusiomyces clavatus CNRMA 12.647, assembly GCA_000817185.1. NCBI lineage: Eukaryota > Fungi > Ascomycota > Dipodascomycetes > Dipodascales > Dipodascaceae > Magnusiomyces > Magnusiomyces clavatus. Next base: position 23,045 of record CBXB010000023.1, read on the forward strand.
TTTGTGAGCCTGGAAAAGCATTTCATAATCATGCTAAGCAATGGATCAACTGTTGCGGGTCTAAAACGAACCAAGGCCCAGCACATCATAATACCGGAGGCCATTGACCCATTAGAAGAGAAATTTTCTTGAATTGAATGGTTGATAGATGTCAAGAAATCTGTGACAGTTTGAGGATCGTCTTCTTCGTTTGGATAAGCGGCCTTTATTGCATCGAAAATGATAACAACAACATTCAATGTAGCTTCCAAAATGCCAATATTATTTGACTTTAAAGGTTTTTGCAAAAGCGTTTGAATATGGCTAATGTTGCTGAATATCCAATCGGATGGTTTTCTGGCAATGGTAATGGCAATAACGTATAAAGCATTCAAAATAAGAGGCGAAGATGAAGAGTTAAGTTCATTGGATAGCAACAACTTATCAAAAAATGAGAGTTTGACAACAACTTCTGGCCAGTAGTCAGGTCCAAGTAATCGATAAAGAATTCCAACAACCTTGTTTCCGATTGGAATATCTGTGATGCGCTGGCTGTTAGCACAAATGAAACGTACCAAAAATGTGATGCAGGACTCTCTTTGAGCTAATGAAATGGAATAATTTTGGAGAGGTTGCTCATTGATTGCAGTTGACAATGTATTTGTTTGAGAAGCAGAAGGAGCAGTCGAGTCTGTTGCACTTTTAACATCACTATCATTTGTTTCAGTCTTGGGTTTATCTTCTCGAGAATCACTTTCAGAAAGTTTTTGTTTTTTTAAGTTGTCAGTCGAGGTAAATTTAGACTTGTTTTTGTTTGCCATTGTTTCCCAAGTGAGTATTAGGTCCGCAAGATCAATCGATAAAAGAAGATTATCACTGGAAGCATTTGGTATAAGACTAAGTTTTGGCATGGCAGAGATTAATGTTTGAACAAAGTGGTCTCTATAGTCAAAAAACAGTTTTGGATGGCGAACTATAAAGTGATAGATGTTTGTTGCTTGGCTGATATTGTTCCAATCTTCGCTGAGTACTCTTCGAGGCCATTTAGCCCATAAGGGGGTAGTGACCCGTTCCTTCAATACAGGAGCTAGCAGGTCCAACGCTTGACGAACAAGATATTTTGCATCGTTTTGACTGCATTTCAACAATTGTACATATATCTGAACAACCATCTTAGAAAGCGTTTCAAACGCAGCAATAAAGTAGGCAATAAGCACGTAAGCAGCTTGCTTACTGACTATATCTTCGAGTTTAATGTAGCTCCATCCAAACTTTATAATATCCTTTTTGACATCAGAAATCAAGTTAGGACCAAGCTTAATCAACAAGGCAGAAACATTGAGTAATTCAAACCTATAGTAGTCGATCGTACCAACGCCATCTTCTCCTGATTCGGTTGTTGTGTTTTTCCAAACTTTTTCATGAAGCTGATCAATCCAATTGTTTTGAGATGAAAATGAGTTTGTTGCCTTTTCGAGAAGTCCATCAAGATTTCCTTTAACTTTACCTTCATATACAAGAGTTGGATTGATTGCATTCTTAAAGAAAAAGATTCTTGCACCTAGGTGATTATTCTTATTGGTACCGGCTTCCAGTGTCTTCATCAAGCCTCGTCGTCTAACTTCAGTATCAGAGGACGAAATCATATATTTGTAGATAAAGTTTTGAACGTCAGCAGTGACATGGTATCCAACAGTGTGAATAGTAGTAACACCTTGAACTAGAATATCAAAGTCACATGTATTGGTTAGATATATTCCCATGATGTACTGAACATCATCCAAAGCCTGGTTGAACTGAAGGGGAAGAGGTGACAACAATGGCAAGTTTTTAATATTTGGTGATAAATCTTGCAATTGAGTGAGAACATCAGTAAGCAATTGCTTTCTCTCCTTAAGCCATGCAATATTATCCTGTCTTGATAGTGCCTTGAGAATATAAATGATATTGCATGTAGCAATAATCTTCTCTTCCGGATCGGTCTTTTCCTTCCATTTCATTACAATCTGGTCAATACCTTCAATACATTGAGCTCTTAAATTAGGGGCACTGGGCATTTCTAAAAAGCAGGCAAAGATTCTACCATATTCGCGATCACCGAATTTTTCGAGGAAAAATGTAAGAGCTTTACTGCTATATCGGTTTAGATACTTTGCAATGGGCTCTCTGAACGGCGAGCTGTGTTGTCGTCTGAGATGGGATTCCAATGAAAAAACAGCATTTATCAAGTCATTCATAAAAATAAAGGCACCTTGAGGCAACAGATGAAAAACGTTTAATATTGCAACAATAATCTTGATGTTGTTATCATTGACAAATGGACGATTTGAACATTGATGAAGAACTTCAGGCTTTGCCCAAGCATTAAGATGATCTAAGAGTTTCTTACCGATTTCCACCTTAAAGTAGTTGGTCAAAACCTCCAGAAGCCTGGCAAGTCCTTCTAATCCAGAGACCCTTAGGCGCTTGTGATCGGATAAATTGACTAAAATAGGACGTAAACCGTTAGACAAAATTTCCTTTGGAAGTCTGTTATTGTATGATACCACGGCTCGGAGACCAGCGTGAGCAGCGTCCACAACTTTACTAGAGCGGACATAGAGGGTTTTGAAAAATACAGCCATAATCTGAGATCTTCTCGGAGTAGCTTGAATAGAATCGTAATCTGGTAAGGTCAGCGCCAGAGAAAGCAATTTGATACAGCAGATTCTTAATTGAACCATTTGTTCCGCAGTTCGATGTTCTTTGGCCTTGTAGCTTGCCAAAGAAGCATCGTCGGCTTCTGCTAATGCTAAAACTTCTACCATTAAACGATCCAAGTCTTCATTGAATTCCAAAAATGTGTTTGGTAATCCGAGACAAAATTTAATAGCATCAATATGACCGATTTGCATGGGGAATGGAAGAGCCCGTAATGGTTTAGTAAAGATTGGAGGCAACAAAACATTACGAACAGGGCGAATAATCTGAGAAATCGATTTTCCAGTAACTTTAGACAAAACGCCTAAAGCAGCTTGAGAGGTTTCTCTAACAACTTCGTTTGCATTAGCCAGTTCATAAGCTAAAAGACCTGTAAGTTGAACATAAGGTTTAGCATTCATTTGCTCTTCAGATATTCCCTTGTTGCATTCTTCTAAAACGTACAGCAATAGAGATTTGGCTTCTTGGCGAACTTTGGAGGGAACATCATTAGGTATGTCTTTTAGTACGAAAAACATTGTTCTGACAAACTCAAGCTGACGATCCTTGATCCAATCCATAGACAATCCGAGGTCTTTAATGATGGTTTTCAAACCAAGACAGGCTCCATCCTTACGATAGTATTGTTCTTCGAAGCATGTATGAGAAAGCTTGCCAAAAAAGGTCTTAAACATGGGGAAACGATGAACATATTCAGTGCTTTGAAAGAGCGCAAGCCCGGATTCAAATACGTAATGAATTGCTTTTTGACCAGTGGTGGTGATTTCTGGAATCCAATGACAAAGGGCATAGATTATTGCACCAAGTAGGCATTTAGGATCTAAGCGGGGTGTACCTTCATGATCAGTAATATCAATTGGGAATGAAGACTTTCTTTTTTGAATCATGAGTTCACCCAATTCAAGTAATACACAGTGTTCGCATATTTCCTTTAAAAGAGCCATAGCTTCATCCTTAATTTCAGGCACAGAAGAAGCATACATGATTGATTGAAGCAAACGTTCAAACAATTCGTTTTGTAGTCTTCTAGCTTTGGTATCTGCATGTGGGTCATGGCCTAGTTTCTTGTCATCTAATTCGGGAAACGGTTCAGGACTTTTCATAATATCAACACACTGTTTTATTTTCTGCGTATAGTCAGGGTCAGGAGTAGCTGTATCGATCATAAGCTTTAGCGCCGTCGAAAGATACTTGAATGATTGTATACGATAGTGGAGGTCCATTTTTTGATCTTCTAAAGTGACTAGCGCATATTTTATTGCAGGAGTCATTTTAAGAGGTTTTTTCTCGTTTAGGCCAGTGAAATCAAGCATTACACTGACTTCCTGCTCCAAAAGAGAGAGATTTTCCAAGTCTTTTGGGTTTTGAATGTATTTTCTATTTCTACCACCCAGCTTTCCCAAAATGCGAAGACATGTGTGACTGTGCTGATGGTTGTGAGGTAGTGGTTTGAGATGCTTGAATAATGCTTTCATAATATCTTCAACGACAGGTTCTAAAATAGGATCAAAGTAGTCTGCTGTCAAGTTGTCAACAAACAACTCAAAAGTGCGGAGACCTTGTGTAATTAGATCTGAGCTACTGTTAAGAGCAATAACTAAAGGCCTCATCAAATAGCTCAAATGAGGAACCAAAATACTGAGACGCACTGGAACTATAAGACATAGTTCAACGTAAATATCACGTTCCTGAGGGCGTCTTGCTGTAGACAAAAGATTGTTTAAAGATGCCAATAAAAGCTGTAATAGCGGAAGAAATTCTTGATACAATAGTTCAAACTTTCCACCAGAAATGCCTTTAAACAATGCCTTTAAAACTTGAAAGTATACCATTGGATCCTTAGCAGTAGTGGGCATTTCCAAGCAGCTAATCGTCAGATAGCTTAAATGTGGAAGCAGAATTGCCTCATTGGTTTGAGGGAAAATTGTTACTGCCATAAAGCACAACTTAAAAAGTCGAATAAGTATATTCGCTTTAACATTGTCGCCGCTTCCCAACTCTGGAAGCTTTTCTCTAAGGAAATTTATGAGAAGTCCAGCAAAGTTTGTTGAACAGCTTTCGTTTGCTAAAAAAAATTGAGGAATGTGAAGTAAAGTTGGGTTTGAAAAAAGAGATTCGTATAAAAATGGAAGCTCTGCTTCCACAACTTCGTTAAAGGTAGCAGGGTCAATATGAATAAATACAGTGGCAAATGTTTCCATGAGTTCCTTTTCGTCCTTTGAAACAGTTCCCAATGAGGCATTTGAAGAGACATCCATTTGTGCGTTTTTGGAAAACTCTTGTGCTGATTTTGAGGCAAAAAACATGTGTCCAGCAATACCCTCTCTAAAAAGAGATCTAAATATCGATATTTGCTGAAAGTTGAAAACACGAGCAGATTCTTGCCATTGTTGAGGTGGAATATCTGGAGGGTTTGGAGGGTTGCATGACTTTAACCCGTAGATGACAGTTTTCAAAAAGTTCATTAGATTTTTAAACAAAGATCGAGCATCTTTCAATTCGTCTGCATTTGATTCGGCGTGAATTTTTATAGGCTTGTCTTTTAGAATTTCAAATAAATCTAAATCTTCAGGATCTAAAAGCTTTTTTTCATCTTTCTCCTCCTCTTTTTCGTAAACGTCTTCCATTTCCACATCTTCGTCAGCATCTGTGTTTTGCTCATTGGTTGGCTTGTCTTTTTCCATGAGTTGAGTAGTCAAAGGCTTGTCTAGTTTGACGTCAATATTGGTAGCATACTTTGTTTTTAGCTCTTCTTGTGTCTTTCGTTCCTTTTCTAAAAACTTTTCATGGCTTCTCATAATGTGCTTGTATCCCTGGTTTAAAGTTGTGAACCGTTGAACAAATGAGTTTAGAATCATTACCATTAACTGCCTACCTTCAGATTTATCTGGCAGCCCCATTATGCGCTCAACCAAGTTCAAAAGTAGCTTTGCACTCATTATTTGAACATTGTGGGGAAGAGTCTCGTCCTGGACATTGGCGCAATATACTCTTACGGTTTTCCAGATTTGTTGAGGGCTCAATTCGGCTCTGACATGATGTACCAAGTCGGCAATTGTGCTATAAGCAAGAGGACGAAGGGTTTCACGTACAGTTAAGCCCTCTCCAATAAGAACTTTTTCGTCTAAGAGCAAGTCTATCTTGGGGATAAATGCAGTTCGCAAGTCAATGGAGAGAATGTGACGCGTTGCAACAAGAAGTTCCTTTCTTGCAGGCGATAATTCGCATGGACAGTCTTGCAAAAGTCTTACAACAAAGTCAGGAATAAACTGTTTATAGTTTGCCAGGTTGTCTGCAAAGTGTCTGAGAGCGTATGCAATGAAAGACATAGTTTTGACCTGTGCTGTGATAAATTCACCATAAGCAGCACGATTTTTGATTTGTGGAGAAATCGAGGTATATATCTCACCTCTGGCAGCCGCTGCAGCATGAGCATTTGCTTGGGGGGGAGCTTGAAGTTTCAGTACTTCGATTATTAAAGGAATAAATTGGTTGAGTGACTTTTCGACTAGTTCTCTATGACTACTATAGAGTAAAACGACGATAATGGGGCATTCTGTCAAAACCTTGAAACTGCTAATCGATTTTTGGAGAGGTTTATTAGATGTTTCTGTAACAAAGTCTGAGCCGATGGATGGAGAGAGAGGGCGAGGAGATTGGAAAGATGTGATTGGAGTGTTTCCTGCAGACTGGACAGCATTGAGGCTAAATGTATCTTTGACGAGTTGAGGTATGTTTTTATACAAATCAATGACAAATTTCAAAAATGGATTGACCAAGTCGGCAATATGGTTTTTAAAAGGACGATGAAAATTGGTAAGAATTTTCATACAAAGAACGCCGTTTTCTTCATTGTCATGATTCAGCACCTTCATAAGAGTTTCTAAGATTTTTGGTGCTAAGGTCTTTAAAGATTCATTTGTAGGAAATCGTAGTAATAAATCAAGAACACCGTTTCGCAAACGCTATAAAATGCTTGTTAGTTTTATAATAGATTTTTATACACAATAAAAAAAAAAGTGCTCTTACGTGTTCCATAGAAGTGCTATTGAAGCTGGGAGGTACGTTTTCCAGTACAGATAAAATTGGTGGTGCTACCTTTGAGATGAAGAAATTTGCATCTGTTGAGCTGTGAAACGATTCCAGTGTTTCTTTTATTTCAGTAGTTACTTGAACTCTAGATTTTAAATCTATAACAATTGGGTAAATGGGTCAGATATAATGTTTGGCGATTTTCATTTTATTTTTTTAACAAAAATAAACATACCTAAACTATCATCGCCTAGCTTTTCAGCGAGTGTCTCAAGACTCTGATGCGAGCTTGAGCCCGACATTTTGAATTATAATGTGTATATTAAGATAGCTTTGTATTATAATAATTACAATCGACAAAATAAAAATGTAATTAAACAAATATTACAATAAAATAAATATATTTTATGAAATGATTGAAAAAAAAATAGCGTTAAAAAACGCGATTGTTGTAAGAATTTTAAGTTATAAATTATCGTGTAGTATAGGTATAAAGAGGAAAAGAAAACAAAAATCATGGGAAAAAAAAAAAATACAAATTATGGAGGAAATCGATTTTACCAAAATCCATCGATTTTAGTCTTTTGTCACGTGACAGTGCCCTAACCCGTGAAATATTTTTTTTATCAATTTTCGATTAGTTTTTTATTTTATTTTATTTTTTTTCTAAAATCAACCTTTTAAACAATTATTAGTTTTATATTTCAAAAAAAATACTAAATATTTAGAAAAATGAGTTCTACAGAGGAAGTAATAAAGTAAGTGATACTTTTTTTTTTAATGCTATAATCATATTATTAACTTTATATATTTCTAGATCAGTTAAAGTTGAGAAACCAATTCCAGTTGAATATGATTTTGGTAACCTGACAGTGTTTGATCTGAACCCACTAGATCGTGAAAAACTAAACGGAAGTGCTACAGAGCGAGAAGAGCATTTGAAGGAAGTTACAAGAGACAATATTCAGCTACTAGTAGGGCAGTTATTGCAGTTACCAATCAAGCGCACAACGGACTCAGTAAACTCTTCAAGCAAACAAGACAGTTCAATGACAATCTTTACACTTCCACCTCCAACTACTCAACTACCTAGAGAAAAGTCACTTCCAAAGGAGAAGCCAATGACTAAGTGGGAGAGATTTGCTAAAGAAAAGGGTATCAAGAAGAAGGCTAAGGAAGGAAAGTTGGTTTACGATGAAGAAAGTGGCGAATGGGTTCCTAAATGGGGTTACAAAGGTATCAATAAGAAAATGGACAATCAATGGCTGGTTGAGTTACCAGATAACCCAGCTAATCCAGAAGATGACTTTGAAGATCCAAGAAAGTTGAGCAGAATGGAAAGAAAGAAACTTGTGAAGAAGAATCAAAAACAACAAGAAAAGAATGCTAAACGTGCAAGATCATAAAGTAATTTTTTTTTTTTGAAAAAAAAAAAAAAATAGATCATTTAAATATAAGAAAATTTAAAAACTAAAGTGACTAAAGTCATATATAAAATTATAAAATGTTTTTTTATTTTACAATTATGAGAAAATCGGATTTTTTTTATTATCACAATCTATGATTTTTTTAGCCGTTGATATCAGACTTGAAATGTTTTATACAGGTTCAAGCAGAAAAGCCCTTACCCAATCAGGGACTATATTCCTTGCTTAATTTTTGTTTTTGACTTTCTTTTTTCTTATTTTCCTGCGGTTTCTCTCTCTCTCTCTCTCTCTCTCTCTCCTTTTTTTAATTAACAAGATCTTTAATTATTTCCATAACTATATAAATATTGATTGATCTACTAGAAATAACAATATGTCTAGTTCAATAAGAGACGATAGAATCTGGATCGATGGATGTTTTGACTTTGCTCATCATGGTATGCATTCTATTTTATTCATTTTTGGTTTGATTTACTGTGTATTAAATTGACAATATACACATATATTTTTTTAAAGCAACAGTTTTAACATTAAAACGATTGATTTGATTTGATTTAAAGGACATGCCGGGGCTATGTTGCAAGCGCGACAGCTAGGAAATGAGCTTTATGTCGGTGTTCATAGTGACGAGGCAATTGCTTTCAATAAGGGCCCGGTTGTAATGAGCTTAAACGAAAGGGTAGCCGCAGTTGAGGCATGTAAATGGAGCACTGGTTCGGTACCTGGGGCGCCCTATGTCACTGATCCCAAAGTAATGGACGATTACGGCTGCCGATATGTTGTACATGGAGACGATATCACTACCGATGCGGACGGAAACGATTGTTATCAGATTGTCAAAGACGCAAATCGATTTCTTGTTGTTAAAAGAACACCCAACATTTCGACAACTGACTTGGTGGGAAGAATGCTTAGTACAGGTACTGATCATCATATTCTCCCGCTCGCTACGATAGCAGAAACTGCCGATTTTGGAAATGAGTTACTAGCTCAACTTAAAAAGGCCAACCCAGAACATGCGCTTCTTACTGACGACTCTATTGAACGATTCACAAACTACGCTACAGGACCAGATGGTAAGAGCTCATATGCTGGAGTCTACGTTTGGCAGGAAAATAAGGGCGCTGCTACAACGTCATCACCATTGATTGAGATTGTTGCACCTAGCGCCAAGATTGCTTCTCAATTAAGTACTAAAGGTTCGACCGTGTATTACGTTGATGGTGGATTTGATTTGTTTTTTATGGGCCATATTGAATTCCTCAAGCTAGTACACAGAAAGGCTAAAGAAGAAGCTCGAAAACGCAGTTCTGAAACAGGTGTTGAGGAGTTTCCTCTGATTGTTGTTGGAATTCATGACGATGCAACTGTCAACGGAACAAAGGGGAAAAGCTTCCCCATAATGAACATGCTAGAGCGGGCTCTTTGTGTCTTGCAATGTCGATACGTCCAAGCAGTTATTCTTGGAGCCCCATTTAAGCCTACAGAATCCTTTTTGAATTCATTATCACCCAAAATACAGATCAAAAAAGTACTACATGGTGATACACCGATTGAAACTCAAGGGGGTGAACTCAAAGATGACGAAAAAAACGATCCATATGAAGATGCCAAACGATTAGGGCTGTTTGAGGCGGTTGGATCTCATCCCTATCAAAACCTGTCATCTAGCTCTATTGTAGATCGAGTTTTAGGGCATCGTAAAGAATATGAAGAACGACAAAGAAAAAAGGGTTGGAAAAGTGAAAATGAAAAGAAATTAGAAGCAAAAGAAAAGGAGAGCTTAAAATCAAATTAGATAGAAATTAGAAGAAAAAAAGAAAGAATGAGAAGAAGAAGAAGAATAATGATGATGTATATTAAACAATAGATTTTTAATGAAACTTGGTTAAAAGTTACCTGTATATTAAATAAAAAAAAAAAAAAATCCCAGTTATAAAACTGCAATGTTTTTTTTTTTTTTTTTTTTTTTTTTTTTTTTTTTTTTTTTTTTTTTTTTTTAGATATAAAAAGAACAACAGCAAATGAGAGAGAGAAAAAAAAAAAAATAAACAATGGTTTAATGTTTACAAATTGGAATAAAGTGGATAAAATGAATATCAATCATGACTACATATGAAAATAAATAATAAAAAAAAAACGTTTCAGACATATTACAGTAAATGTAAGTAAGTCTTGAATAAAATAAAAATGAATTTAAATTATGTACAACTTTCTGTTTAACATTAAAAAACATAAAAAGACTTTTATTTACATCAATAGAGCTATCAATAAAAGAGCGTGTGATCTTGTCATGTATCAGTCCAAATAGTTTTCACGATAAAGTAAAAATAATAATAAACTGTATTATAAACAAAATAAATAAAATAAAAAAGGTCAAGCGGTTAAACGCATACAAACATTTTGAGTATTAGAGATAAAAACTCTCATTTGACTGAAACGATTAAATGTCTATATAAAACAGTAGAAAATAAAAATAAAAAAAAAAAAGCTTGCTAAAAAATTGCACACATTGGAGACGGAGCAATAAACTGTTTGAGATTATATATACAAAAGTGTATAGCTACAAAATTAATAAATACGAGAGAAAAGAATTAGGAGGAAATTTTGATGTTTAAAAAAATATATACTGTTGGATTGTTGTTAAGAAGAAAAGGCTATGTGCGGCAATACCTTGTTTTAAAGTGGTTTTTTATTTTAATTTTTAACTTTTGATGATTAATCCGTTTGTCTTAGTGAATATTTACTAATAATATAATCAACTATATAATTATGACGTTTTGCTAACAAGTATATATGAAGGAAGGAAGAGGAGGTAATAAATATATATATACAAAAATAAAAAACATCATCTTAATCAACGTTTATAAAATCAAAACAAATAATCTTAAATAGTATAAATGCTTTTAGTTTCTCATATATCTAAATTCCAAAATGCTTGCAGCATTTGTTTATAAATTGTTCATTTTAGGAGGTTATTTTATAATAATAATGATAATAATAAATAAATAAAAATCTTCTTTGTTTGTGTCTTGTAAAATGAAATAATTAAAGTAAGAAGAAACACAAAGATTTACTGTTTGGTAATATTAATATAATTTTGTCAACTAGAATATCTTTTAAATAAAGCTGATCAAGAGGGAAAAAAAAAACATTACACCAAAAAATAAATAAAGTGCTTACAATTTTAATTTCTTTATAAATACTAATAAATTCAAAATCAAGTGACTGACAATAAATAAAGACTTTGTAGTATTATCCCTTCTATTTGAGATATACCGTTTTGAAGATTTATCAAAGAATGGATAAAACGTTGCAATTGATCCTAGATATGTCACGTTTTTTGCATTTTTGTTTTTCTAAAGTATTAAAAAATCTATTAAAAAAGTGTTTTATTTAATTAAAATCAGATATGAAAAAAAAAAAAGGAACGAAAGAAAGAAAGAAAAAACTTTGCGCTATAAAAGTGTTGTTAGTAGTAAAGTTCCCATAGTAAAAAAAAAGCATATATACTACATAATTGGTTTGTTTTTTCTGCTTTTTTTTAATTCAATTAAAAAAAAAAGAAGAGAAAACTATACTTTAATCTGTATACAATCGTAGTTATGAGGAATTAATATAGAATTAAAAAAAAAGATCCGATAAGAGAAATTAAAAGGTTTTGCACGACAATACTATAAATTTGAGATTTTATCACAAATTCACCAACCAACATCCGCGGATCATCTCAACCAAGAAAAAATAAAAATCATATTATACTTTATTTTATTTTTTTTGAAACCAATGGTTCAGTTTTAGATTTTAAGGGTTCAAAATATTATATTTTTTTTATGAGGTTTCTTTTTATAATATGATTTTGTAAAGCACTTGATTTCTAATGGTAAAAAAAAAAAGATAACAAGCTTACAGCATATAGAAAAAGTAATTATAATAGATAAAACGGTGTGATAAGGGTTTATTGTTGGGAAGAAGGGGATATTTATCTTCAAGTGTTAATTTCAACCATGATTCTCTATCAATATTGATTGATGGTAAGTATTTCCATATTTTCTAATGATTTTTCTTTTTTTTTAAGGATTGATTCCCCACTAATTGGGAAATAATCATCATCTGCCACTAGACCATTTATAGGCTTTTCTAAGACCCATATAGTTTAACTTTTTCTCATCTCTCATTATCCAAAAAAAAAAAAAAAAAGGATTTATTCAACTCTATAGAGCTTAAATAAATACTTTAAAAAAAAAAAGGGAAAAAAAGAAAAAACGTGATTGCCGAGCATATATCTGTTGTCCGAACCGCCAGCTGGAGATGATTTACATTCATAGAGATTATATACACTGTATGGCCCATTCTTTTCCAGCAAGCTAAGCGCCATCACGTGCATGTCTTAACCCTGTGATGTTACAGTTACACTAGTGCTGTAACACGTTATTACATAAGCTTAACCACACATAATAAAGCGCTTTTATACTTTATTTTTTATAGCGTCTTTATTTTTTTTATCAAAGAGTGCGCAAGAGTATATAAGAAAAAAATAAAAATAAAACTTCAAAACTCCTCAAAAAGTAAAAAAATAAAAAAAACGGTATGTGTGTATTAAAAAAAAAAAAGAGAGAGAAAGAGCTATATAATACAAAGCCTATCCTTTGGTCTAATTTTTTTTTTTTTATTTTTCTTTATATAATATACATATTGATTTCGTCCTCTTTTTTTTTTCTCTTTCTCTTTTTTTTTTAAAAAAATATTCAATGGCCCAATTCCTATAGAGTTTTAAAAATATTTTAAATTTGTTGCATCAAATAAACTTTGAGTGTGTGTACAACTACGGATCACAAAAATTTTTCTCTCTTTTGGTAAAAGGAAAAGAAAAGAAAATAAAAATAATAATAAAAAACCTCAACTAGTCATGACAGAAATTAGAAAACAGAGCCAAATTCCTAGATCAACTTTACGAAACAAAAAGCCAAAAACTCATCAGCAATCATTACTGAATTTTGCAGGCACTACCACTATAAATTCACACCAAATGGAAGAAGTTTCTGCTTCTTCTACCCCAGTATCAAACAAGATTGATTTTGACCATCACCAGATTAGCATTGCAGAGCGACCTTTTTCTCAACAGGACTCTACAAATAAGCTCAAAGCGTCTCTTGTTTCGCCAATTACCAACCCAAAAATCACACAAAATACTACATTAGATTTTATTTCATCACCAAAGTCATCTGCCTCATCATTAGATAATTCTAATACAACAAAAACATCATCCAAACGTGATTCTAAAAAATCAACTCCACAATCAGCATTGTCTTCATCTTCCGATGTCTCAGATGCTGGATCTTTGAAACCCTCTTCTACATATAAATACTCAACTTCATCTTCTACTTCATTTTTTTCTTCTCTCCATCCCCCAACATTTTACCTTTTAACCCCTCCTGCAACTGAAACCGATTCCATGTTTACATTTTCCAGCTCTGTAGATAATGACTGCAGCAGTCTAAATAGTACTGCTTCTGAATCACTTGAACAAAAAAAGCAACGCACTTCAATAGATGGCAACAACAACAGCAATTCATCATTACCAATTCATTCAGAAGAATCTTCTGTTGAGATTAATAAATCTACTACTAAAGCACAAAACGAAAGTAGTAGTAGTAGTAGTAAGAAAACGAACAATAATACAGGTTCACCATGTTCTGCAACTTCGACAGCCCATTTGGCTACTCCGGAATGGGCTTCTCCCGATTTATCATGCAAATCCTACCTCACTCAGATATCGCTAAATCTCCAGCAGTCTGAAAAGAAGGAGGAAATCATTCGACACAAAGACTTATCAAAGCATAATGAGGTCCGATCATGGACAAAAAGGTCGTTGTCAATGTCTATGATGGGGAAGAATGATATTAGTGAAGAAAATGGCAGTTTAGATGGTGAAAAATCTACCAACAGTAAACCCGATATTCCGAATGTAACCGCAAATGGCTCGGCTTCATTAGACCGCCTAAAAGGAGACTCTTTGGTTAAAGATTCCACTAATACGAATCAGCAAGAAAAAAAAGATGAGTACAATGATGACGAAGAAGACGAAGAGGAATACTACTGTTCTCAATGTGGCGAATATACATTGTTTCGTATAATTTCAACCACACTTGAGTCGTCTTGTCAAAATGAAAACAGCAATAACAAACCCAATACCAATAAAGAGTCTTTTAATGCCACTACTACTAAGCAAGGTATCTCACAATGCCTCAAGTGCCACTCCATATCTAGAAGTCGTCGCAACTCAAGATCCGTTATTGGTGAGTACCTAAAGAACCAGCAAAACCAGTACAATTCCTGTTCCACTTCCTCAACTAGTAGCCTGCAAACCCACATGAATGCATATGCTTCTGTAGATAAGCTTACAGGAGGAGACTTGCTAAACATGGAGTCCTATACTTCCTTCCCATCCATTGATGATGATAATGATGAAGATGACGAAGAGGCGAAAGATGGAATTATTAACGAAACCAATTCTGAAAAGACTGAACAAAAGAAGAAAAAGAAGATGAATTTTTTATTTATACCTAGATTAACTGCATAGAAATATTCCTCTCTTTTTTATTTTTTAGTTTAATTTATTTATTTGCTTATGATTTTTTATGATTATTATTATATATAGAATTAATATCTATTTGTCAAAAATGAAGAAGAGAAAAAAAAAAAAAAGGGGG
>CBXB010000024.1:11776-23182 GCA_000817185.1 Magnusiomyces clavatus CNRMA 12.647
CTTTTTTTTTTTTTTTTTTTTACTCTCTTCTAGAACTTTAATTTTATCCGTACTATTTTATCAACCTCCCTTTCCCTCGCTCTCTTATTCCGCCCAACCATTTGAGAATCAAATGTTGAAAAGTCTTGAATAGTTTATTATTTATAAATAAACAGTAATGCGAAAACCTGAGTTTTATTTATTTGCAATAACACTTTAATATTCACTTTGATTTATTTTACCATTTGTAGTGTTTAATAAAAGCACAGTGTTGTGTTTAACGTATTAAAAAGAGATCTACAAATGATGAATTAACTTGTGTCTATTGGGATTACACTTAACTTTATAAAGACCTTATAACATAATTAAAATAATAGACATAAACACATCATAAGATCAATTGATTTATTGTTTTAACCTCGATTACTATTGTGATACCAATGTAATAAAAACACAATTTTTCATATAGGCCCATTACTTCTGTAAAGGCCTTTCCATATTTTCACATTCTATATAAAACCGCATTCTTTTTTCTTTTCTTTCCCAACACAATCTGAGTCAAAATAGAATGCACAAGTTAAGATTTAGTTTGATTTACCAAATATAAACATTAAAAAACAATTAAAATAAAGATAATCATAAAGCTACGGGAACTTTTCGATCTGTGGGATCTTTTCCATATCCAACAATCCAGCCTGAATATTTTGCTGTCAATTCAGGGTGACTATTTCTCTCAAAAGCCTTCTTGGCTCGAATGGCATGCCTAGTATCTGCATACTGAATCGAAAAATTAACTCTTTGCAACAACAACGGGCAAATGGCCAAAATCTGACCAAATAAGGAAAAATCTTTTGTAATCATGTCTAAAGTAATGTCAATAGGCACATTGCGCGAAGAAACCATTGCCAATTCATTAAAAATCTTTTTGGGCTTTTCATTCTCCTCCTTAATCCCTTCAGTTGTAGATTGTCCTCTAGCATCACCAATTATTCCGTGGCGATGCTGCTGCTGCTCTAAATATGGATTGTATTTTGGACCTGGCTTTTTTGTCAAGTAAATGCATCGACGAGCATTACTAAAAACCATCTCATCCAAAACCATTTTGGGAAAGACATAAACGGCTGCCAAACTAGCATTTCCCCAGCGTGGCTTAAACGACTCTCCATTGATCATAAACCGACCAGTCATGGTGTAGTTGTAGAAGGAAATGGCATCTTCTGCTTGAAAAAAATGTAACTGTACAATTCGCGGATTTCCAGAGTCTTCCGAAACAGAAACTACGCGCTCTAATGAACCACCACAAACTTGAGACAAAATCGAGTTAAGTCCAATTTCACTACAAATTCCATCAAAGCAAATAATACGGTCTGATTTTGCAGCTTTAGCAATAACAGAATTTGTTGACACAACTATGAAAAAATTAATAAAACAATTTTGAAAGGAATATAAAAAAAACAACAATACATACCGCTTGGTTTTATAAGAGACATCAAGTCTCCATTGTTACTGGATTGCAGATTAAGAGCTTCAAGTGGCTGGTGTCTCCAAGTTCGAGATGTATATCCTTCCATGGAATCAATTCCCTTTTTTTCGTCTTCTGCCAACGTTGAGACAGTTGCTGCATAATCATTTCCAGCATATTCTGCTTGAGAGTGTCTTTTGCTAATAATATCATCTCTAGGTTTCCTAATAAACTGTGCCTGATCAACTTTGACTGATTCCTTTTTAACAGAGTCACTTTTATACTTTTCTTGCTGTTTTCTTTGTGGATTATAATACTTATAATGAACGTGGTTAGTGTTTGAGTTTTTTCGAGCATTGTGGCCTTTTCCTTCTTTCCAAGATCCGTAGTAAGATCCATGTCTTGAATCTGGCTGACTGTTTTTGTATTTGTCTTCTGTGATCTTAGGATTACTAAATGAGAGGTTGCTTTCGTTGTTGACTACTTTCCTATCGTTTTTGTCAACGTCAATGCCGATATTATTGTTAGTGTTGTTTCTTCGTTTATAGTAATCGTACTTGGTATTTCCCTTCAAACTTTTAACACTTCCAAAGTGTGGTGGTGAAGAAACAGAACGAGATCGAAGAGCGCTGAACAACCATTTGTGACTAGCGTCTGAAAACTTTCTCGAGTTCTTACTAATGCTTCCAAATTTGGGATCAGAAATGCTATTCATCTGGTTGTACTTGCTGTTGCGGTCGAGTGCACCGTCGGTGTTTGCTGGTGGGTCATTGAGCAAAGCTGATCGTGGGTTCATGGGAGGAATGCTTGCAGTATCGCCATTCAAGACTCCAAGTGGGTGTCGAGTTCCTCCACTTTCAGAACGATACCTTGTTTGTGTTGCCAATGGGATTTGGATAGCCATTTGAACTAGAGAAGTAACAGAAAAGATAATTCAAATATGCAATGATAATAGATATGAATATAAAAAAAATAATTGGAAACGCACTATAAAACTCCAAAAACTATACAGAAATATATATGTTAATTGTATTTTAAAAAGTAAATTTTGCTGAGTAAAAAGAATATAAAAAAAGAGGAAATAAGTAGGGAAATCTTATATAAATATGTATTTGAGATACAAAATCCGGGGTAATCAAACAGCCTGAGTGTGATGGTTCTGCAGATTATATTACGACCAATCTTTAAAGTGAATTTTTTTTTTTTTTGCAACAAAAAAATAAAAAATAAAAAATAAAAAGTTAAGCTATAAAAATTCATAAATTCATTATACATAAAAAATAAGTAAGCTTTTAATGTTATACTTTTTTAGGCATCTTTTTTGTGGAAGAATCTAATTCTTCAATTTCACTTGTCTTGTAAAAATGAGGTGCTACTTCGATAAGCCATTCTGGCTTTAGTGGCATGCAATTACGCATAAACTCTTTTGAAGTCAAAACCAGCTCATGATACAAAAGCCATCTAGGTTTGTGGGCAAACAGGACACTTGATGGATGGATATGAACTGTTTGCTTCGTTTTAATTACTTGATAACTGTCCCCGGATCTACTCATTTTGGCGGTATGAGAAAAAAACCCAGAAACAATTGATTTTTGAATTTTTTCAATTCCTTCAGACACACCTTCTTCAAGACTTCGAACTTCAATTTCAACCCGATCACATAGTCTCTCAAGTTGTTCTCGGACATCTCGTGCTCTTGATAGGGACCGGTATTGTAGAAAATTCTCTTGAGCCCATTGATAAGAGTAGTCAGTCTCAACCCACTGGTTCCAAATTTCAAGTAAAGTTAAATGATCACCACCAGGCCTGGTAAATGCCTCCCTAGCCTGATCTGCAAACATTCTTTTTTCCTTGGGACGAAAAAACAATGCGCTGGCTTCTCCAAGCATCGAAACAATTGACAAAACTTCTTCTACGCACCCATATTTATCACTTGCAAGAATTGCTTTGGCAATCATCGGATCAGTTGGAAATTCAGCCATCTGCCTTCCAATCTTAGTTAACTCGCCTTTATCGTTCAAAGCTCCTAAAGCATACAACTGTTCCAAAGCCTTGATCAATGCTTCTGCTGGAGGTGAATCTAAAAAGTCAAAGTTTAAAATATCGTTAATACCAAGAGACATAAGCAGCAGGACTACACTGGCCAAGTTGGTACGAAGGATTTCAGGAGTAGTATTTGCAGGTAATTCATTATAAAATGCCCATTTGGTATATAATCTAAAGCATTTACCAGGACCAACACGGCCAGCACGCCCCGCTCTTTGTTCAGCACTGGCTCGTGAACATGGTGTGACAACCAAGCTTTCCATTCCTGTTTTGGGATTGTATATGTTTTCTTTAACATAACCAGGATCAATGACAAACGCTATGCCGTCGATGGTAATAGATGTTTCTGCAATATTTGTAGCTAAAACAACTTTACGAGCTCCTGGTGGTGTCGGCTCAAAAATTTTGGCCTGCAATTCTGAGGGTAAATTAGCATATATTGGACATATAATCATATCAGGTATTTTTTTGCCTAGTTTTCTTGCTGTTTCAGCCAAGTTTTCGGCTGCCATTTCTATTTCCTCTTGACCGGTTAAAAACACTAAAATATCTCCGGACTTTTGAGTAACATGGATTTGAAACACTGTAGTGATTGCAGCGTGTAGATAATTCGCTTCGGGATTTTTTGTATAATGAATATCGACTGGAAACCTTCTACCTGGCACAAAGTAAATTGGGGCGCCATTAAAGTATTCAGAAAACTTTTTTGCATTCAGTGTAGCAGAAGAAATCAGCAATCTTAACTCAGGTCTGAATTTGGCAATATCTTTAATAAGCCCAAAAAGAATATCAGTGTGTAAAGTACGTTCATGAGCTTCATCAATAATTATGACTGAATATGTAGATAGTTCAGGATCAGTGAGAAATTCTCTCAAAAGCATACCATCAGTCATATACTTAATCACTGTCTTTTCAGAAGATTTATCTTCAAAACGAATGGTATAGCCAACTTGTCCTCCTAAACGTGTTCCCATTTCATCAGCAACACGAGCTGCAACAGACATGGCGGCAACTCTACGTGGCTGAGTACAGCCAACCTTCATTCCATTTTTACAATATCCAGCCTCGTAAAGGTATTGCGGAAGCTGTGTAGTTTTACCTGAACCTGTCTCGCCTACCACAATTAGTACCTGATTTTCTTTAATAGCTTCTAATAGTTGGTCACGGTGCTGATAAACAGGTAAAGATTTTTTCGTTTCTTCTATTGTTTTAATTCGTTTTTTTTCTTCTTCGATTCTTTTTTCCAGTAAATCTTCTTGATCAATATCTTTGGTTTCAGTTTCTTCCGTAAAATTAATAAATTGAGACTTGTCGAAAACATAATCGTATTCTTCTTGTTTTGCGGAATCTTTGCTATCTCGCTTCTGACTTTTTCCCTTAGTCAAAGATAATGCTCTTCTTTGCTGTTCGGCTTCCCAAGCCTCTGCTTCTTTTCTTTGTTGATTTTCCTCAGTAGATTTGTAGCGCTGATATAAAACGGATTCTTTTTTTCTTTTATCAATTTTTCCTTGCTTAGTGAAGTAATCTTCAGGTAATTGATATTCTTGTGCGTTTTCGTTCTTGCTTCGTTTTCGTTCATTCGAAATATCAAGAATTTCTTTCTTGTATTTGTAGTCTTGCCTTTCTCGTTCTGACAACCCTTCCCATCCATATTTTTTTATATCATCTTCCAATAGCGCCACCTCAGTTTCTAATAACAGCAGTTGCTGCCCTTCACGTACGTCCAAATAACGTTGACGAGCAGCCTTTCGTAACTGTCCTATCTCTTCTTGATGATTTTCTACGTCTTCTTCAATCTCCTTACGCTTACGTTGTTCCTCTAACTGTTTCACTTTTTCTGGCTTTAAATCTTTATGTTTTAGTCTTTCTGCTAGCTCATCTCTTTCTCGTTTATCTCTTTGCTCGTCGTCCTCTTCCTCCCTTTTTTTCTTAGAATTATTAGTATCTTCTGCTTTCCGAGATGTTGAATTTTTTGATTCTGATTCATGTTGATAATCGTGACTAGATTCAGAATCAGATTCATATTCAGAATCAGATTCATCTTCAGAAATTGATCGCCTTCTTCGAGACTGAGATAATTTTTTGCTTTCGGTTTTACTTAGTGTCTTCAGCTTAGAAACTTTTTTTTTTGAATTGTAATTGCTATGCCTACTGTTGTATTCGTCATCTTCATTATCTAACAAGAGCTCATATTTTGGAATAACTTGCTTTTTTTTTTCAGAGGGTTCATTGACTGAAGCTGAAGAGGTATCGGGATGAACTCGCTTATATAGTTCATTCACAAAAGATCTAGATTGAGCATTATAAGGAAACCCGGCACTGCTTAAGGCAGAATATAATGCTGCTTGAGATTTTGCGGATTTTGCAGAGGCAATACAAAAATCAACTGTATTTTCATCACTTACGCCTAGGATCTTCAATAACAAACAAAAGTTAATATTGGCAAAAACAAGTATTTTAAATCAAATCACATACCTCTTGAAGATTATCTGATACCCAAAAATTCAGTGCCGACATGAATAAACGTGAATAATCAAAATAAATGTAGTTTGGTATTTAGATATATAAAAAGTTTAGTTGTTGAAAGCTGGTTACATGTTTTTCGTGAAAATAAATTGTAATTACAGTTACAATCATCATTTAATGTTGCAACATCCCTCTCCTCCTAATCACCACTACCACGGGTTCAGTATTGTACTAAGTCGGAAAAAACCCCCATCCAGCACAAAAATTTTCTAAATTGTCTGTAATTTGTAATACCTGCAAGTAACCACTACCACCATTTTCAACTAGTTTACCTTTCAACTCTTCATAAGCATTAATTAACAACTTACAATCTACAGCATAATGCATCATTTGCTTACTTGGTATATTGTTAGTTAGATTAAATCAAGACTTTATATACAACCTAAGATTGAATGGGAATTTTGCAAAAAACAGTATTTCATATTTTTATATTCAAAATTACCATTCAGCCAGTAATATCGGACCTTATTATTATTGATCTTTGCTAGTTTTTAATTCCAACTACGTCTCTTTAAAGTATTTGAGTAAGTTTTTTTAAGCCCATAATACTCAAACGGTATTAGATATTTCAATGCTAGAGTAATTTCAACTAACCCTAATCTATAACCAGTACTACTATATCCAAGGCAAATCGTTTTTATTTATATATATACATTTTATTACACGGACTCATACGAAATTATTCAACTCCATACCAGTCTTTTTCATTCATTTTTATATCTTGTTCTAAATGACAAAAAGTAAGACTCGGAAATCAAGGCATGAAGTCAAATCTCATACAAAAAATTTTCACACTAGACCTTCATCTCACGACGCATCTTCAGGCAATTTAGAAGCAAGTACTTCTTCCAATCATACTGAATCTTCACCAGCAACGCACCCCTCAAACTCAAATAAAATGTCCACCTTAGAAGCAAAAAATTGTAGCGATGAGCCTAATTTTATTGACTCTACTTTATCTTCTATTCTTTTAAATCCTGATAACTATACTTTTGTAGCAGGTGAAAACATCAATTTTGAGTACTCCAAATCAAAAGGCCAACAAATCAAACTTAACAACTCTGCAAAAAACAACGAAAAGCCCGAATCTTTGTCTGGTAATAAAAGTAAATTGATATCAACAAGCTCCACACCAACTGGTGACATTCAAAAAGATGGTGATCAAACTCAACAGTCACATCAAAATGATCCAAATATTATACGTAAAGTTCATGGTCCCCTGCCTCCCCCTCCACCTTCTGTTCCTCCGCCATCATCTCAGCCATGCCTGGACAAAATGTCATTTCAGGAATTTTTACAATCGAAAGAAGTAGCAAGAATTCATGACACGGCAAAAAAGTTTGCTCAGTTAAGATTTCAACAATTACAAAATTCACCTCTGACAGATGAACAACGAGGATATGTTTTACAAGATTTACTCGAATATCAACAACGTCTATTTTACTCTCAACAAGGCATAGATACATCATCATCCTCAAATAATTCTACAGATATTAAAAGTAATAGCCTGGAACCTATTTACTCTCGGGAGCAGCTTTCTTCTGATTTAAGTGCCATAGGCTCTCTAACATCTGTAACAACTGTAGCTGACATTAACGCGATAACCTCACTTGCAACTGTTGCAGCAGCGGCAGCATTACACCAATTTAAAACCAAAGATATTTTTGATTTTTTGGATGATAATGAACGAATAATGAACAATGTATCTGCAAAATTTGATTTAGAAATTGAGGAAACAGAAAAAATTGATACTGATACCAACAGCACTAATAATAATAATTTCGACGAAGTGACCAAAAACATCAATACTGACAATAGTAACAATGAATCAAGCCCAACAACTGATACTACAGCTAAACCAACTAGCACTGATAACGTTGAAACTTATAGCAAAAGCCAACTTCGCACTGTCGACAAACATGAAGATGGACGGCGTCATAAACCATCGGATATAAATGGGCGAAATAATGGCTTAGACAATGAATCTGTTAAAAGCACTTCTAACTCCCCAAACTCATTACATTATCATCAAGAGAATGCTCAATCTCATAATTTAAATAGCAAAATCAGCATCACTATTTCATCAAGGTCTAATGGTACTAAATCTAACAACTCTCAAAATTCAAAGAGATTTGAGACAGAGAAGATATGGGATACAAGTAGTGTTGAAGAAAAAGAGCGGATTCAACAATTTTGGAAAAGTCTAACATACGAAGAACGAAGAGAATTAGTAAAAATTCCCAAGCAAACAGTGATGCAACAAATGAGAGAACAAAAACGCAGCAACTGTAATTGTACTCTATGTGGCAAAAAGAAACTTGCAATTGAAGAACTGGAAAATCTTTATGAAACTTACAACGAACTGGAGAGATTTGGGGATGACGACCGCTTAGAAGAACTTTCAGATGGTGAAGAATTGGATGAATCTCATAAAAATTCGAATGAAGATACATTTAACTTTAGTAACACCTTTCGAATAAGTGGGGGTATTCTCTCTGTAGCCGACGATCTGCTAAAAAACGACGGTAAAAAATTCATAGATATGATTGATCATTTACAGCAACGTATACAACAACGAGAAGAAGAAGGAGCAGAAGCTATTGCCGAATACCAGCTAGATCCAAAAGGTGATGATGATGATCCAGGAGACTATACTGAAGATGATGGAGACGAGTATGAAGACGAAGTCGGCAGTGAAGAAGAAGATGATGTAAGTTTTTTTTTTTCTTAATTATGAAACCTATTTTTTCTAACTGGATATTTTTGTCATCTACAGGACACCTATAGTGAAGATTCCAAATGGGCGGATGGAAAATCTTTGTTGCAAAAGTTTGCTATTTCCATGTTTGAGCAAAGACTGATGTCTGCATATCGGGAGAATGTTGCTCGAGAGCGTGAGGAAAAACTTTTAGAAGAAATTGAAGAAGAAAAAAGGCAACGTGAGGAACGTGAAGCCAAGCGAAAAAGCGACAAACTGAAGAAAAAAGAACGCAAACGACTTCAAAAATTAGCCCAAGAGGAAGAGCGACTTAAAAAACAACAAGAAATTGAGAGACAGCAAGCTGAACTCAAAGAAAAACAACGATTGAAAGGAGAAGAAACACGTCGTAAAAAACAAGAACAGAAGATGAAAAAAGAAGCTGAAAGAAAACGTCTTGAGGAAGAGCGACGTTTGAAGATTGAAGCTGAACGAAAGAAAGAACAATTGAAAAAAGAACAAGAGGAAAAAGAACGTAAAGAGCAAGAAGCTAAGTTATTGAGAGAGAAAGAGGAAAAAGAACGAAAAGAAAAAGAAGAACTGGAGGCCAAGCGTCAAGTTGAGGAAGAGCGAATAGCTAGAGAAAAGAAAGAGAAAGAAGAGCAACTTGAAAAGGAACGTACTGAACGGGAAAGAAAAGAAGCCGCTGAACAGGCTGAACTTGAGCGTAAGGAACGTGAAGCGCGTGATCAAGAAGCCAGAGCCAATAAAATTAAACTTGAGCATCAGAAGAGTCTTTTGGAGAGTTTGCTAGCTGGCCCTCAATCTTCAGAGAAACCTTCATCATCGCCAGTTATTCCTTCATCTTCCCAAGTGATTGAAAATTCATTATATCAACAACAAACCAATTCCAGATATGGTTCTATTTCACTTGCCTCTAATAATGCAAATACGTCTCTATTTGGCGTTGGCAGCGCTTCTTCAAATTTACCACCCCATCAAACATATCCTATTCCACAATATGTTACACAAGCTCCAAAGAGTGAATCTTATATGCAATCTATTGGAATACCAATATACAATCAAAAGGATTCCACTCAATCAAACACTCATGATGGAAATGTATTTACATCATCTCAAAAGCTCTCACCAGCTCCAGGCTATCCAGGTTCCAACAGCCCGTGGCATGGAAACTCTTTTTTACAACCCGTTCCACAAACCTTCTCAGCGTACAATCCAATGAAGCCAATTTCTCCAACAATCTCTTCTACTCCAACAATGCATCCTTCTACAGCTTCTTCACTTGTAAATGCCCCAGAATCGAATCCTGCTAACCGCACTTCTCCATCTGTTTCATCAACTATATCCACTCCTATCTTAGATACAAACATGCCTCTGAATATGAATGGACATAGCCGAATGTCTTTCGGAGAATCAAGCAGTAAATCTTCATTGGTTAATCCCTCTAGTTTTTCAAATTCAGATTCTTTATTTAATAGGGAAAAAATCATTGGCTCTGGAAACGTCAATTCAAATACCAATTCAGCCATTTCAGAATCTCTTAGATCCTATATGAGCTCTACTCAACCTAGAGGCCAGAATTCTTCATATACACCAACATCTTCAATGTTCCCACAACAGGCAGGAGCTAAAGATGGATTATCTTCTGATTCAGTATGGTCTAGTGGAAATACCTCTAATTCTGCAAACGGGGGTCCAGATTTTAACTCTTCAAAAACTAATACATCTCGCAGAGACAGTGTGTGGTCTAATACAGGAAATACAACTGGATCTCTGTGGGGAATGGAGAACTTAGGCATAGGGCCAACCAATGCTTCACTTGTGGATTCATCAACAGGAAGCTTACTTGGGAAAAAAACTGAGTCCCACATGTCATCCAATTTAATTATCAGTGCTGCATTGTCTACATTTGATGAAATTTCTTCTTCTGCTATTGATGGAAAGACTAATATTCAGTTACTGTACATGAAAACTGTCCCAAAGCTTGTTGGTCCACGAATCCAAATGTCTGAATTTGCAGAGGCATGTGAAAAACCAGATCAAAATGGTGTTTGTCATTTCAAAATGATTCGAGACTCGGCAGGACATGTTACACATGTAATTCGTGTTCTGGATTCGGCCCGTTACTCACGCGACACAGCACAAGGCTCTAACATGATGGAGGTATTTGGAGTTTCAGGACTAAATAATATGGATGGGATGATGGGTAGCTCTAGTTCTCCTCTGTCAGCGTCTTATGGTATGCCTCAAGGCTCATTAAATCCAAACTCTTTACCAGAGTACATAGGAAATATAAATTCCAATCCAGTATTTACTGGCTTAAATCATAATAACAATAATTCTATGGTGAAATTCAACTCAGGTAATGGAATAATTAATTCAGTATCAGACATACAACAAACAACAACATCATCACCTTCATCCTCATCGTTTTTTCAAAACGCTTCAACCAACACATCTGTCGATATACAAATCCCATTTGGCTTGACTCAAGGGATGCCATATTCATTCAATTCACCAATTCCTGGACGAAATGATATCTCAAATGACAGTAGTCATTCAAATCACAATGCTGCTGCTACAAACCGTTCTGGTAACATGTATCCTATAGGAAATCTTACCTCTAATAGATATTAAATCTTTTTTATTTAGTTTTTTTTTTTTTTTTTTTTTT
>CBXB010000024.1:28562-41335 GCA_000817185.1 Magnusiomyces clavatus CNRMA 12.647
AAAAAAAAAAAAAAAAATACGTTTTTTGCATCTAATAGCTTATTCTCATTACAAAATCCACTACTTGTTATCAACTTTCATTAACGTTTCTATCATAAAAATTATTTATATTTTATCAAGTGAACATTTAACAATTAATTAATGTTCACTTTACGATTTCTACATTTTTTTTATCTTTTTATCATAGTAAGATTGATTAACCAAATAAAATCAGAAAATTTCAATAAAGTATTTGAATACTGCAATTTAAGCTATATTCTATAACACGATACGTCAAATAGCTTATAATCCCAAATAAATAATGCCCAAATAAAACAAAAAACAAAACAATATAGAAACTAAAAATAACGGCCTACCAATGTTGACCACATATATTTTATATTTGTGGCTACAGCTGGGCCTCCAAAAGGGTTATGTGGTTTGTTCGATGCGGCCAGAGTTGGATTGAGAGTTCCAGAAACACCAGGGGTTTCACCAAAACTTCCTTGCTTTCCAACAAGAGTGTCACTCGCAATAGAAGTAATGGAATTCCACAAAGAATTCATTGATCTAAATGATTTACCAATAAAGTTTTTAGGTGAGTCAGAAGAGTTTGTAGATTCGGGAGAAAAATCTCCTGGACCAAATAAAAAAGAAAAAAATGTACGCCCATTAAAATGCTTGTAATGATGGTAACTGCTGAAATACCATGAAAGAAGCAAGCCAAATACTCCAACATATATTGAAACAGAAACAATATTAGATGGGTAAAAAAGATATGATAAATATGGAAGTATTTTGTTTGATGTTTTCGTGGAAACTTCCTTGTTTTTTTTTTTAGAGTCAGGTTTTTTCTCTGATTCAGTCTCCCAATTGCGAATAAATGAATGATATCGAAAGGGCTCAAACAAACGAGAAGAGTCAAAAAGCTGAGAACACGTAATCTTAGTATTATGATAAAGACTTGTCATTATTGATGATCTTTCATTCCAATTAAAAGAACTGTTCATATGATTTCTTGTCATCCCCAGTACATTGAGCAAAACTAACTTTCTAAAGAAAAATGATGATATAGAAAGGGGAGATTTTTCAAGTGCATCTTTTGCCTTTGGAACATTCACAACTTCTTTTTTCTTCCTAATTTCTTTCTTTTCTCGTTCAACTTCTGTTTGCCTTTGTTCCCAAGTTATACAGGATTCAACCTGTTTTTGAAGTATTATGCGGGCAAAGTCCAGATTATATTTAGAAATCATGGATTTCGTATTTTTGGGTTTTTCCTTAAATTTTTGCTCAACTTCTTGAGTTTTAGAGAGCTCGCGAACCGGCGTTTCTTGATTAAATGAATCACAAACCGAAGCCGATTGTAAATTGTGCTGTATATCAGATAATGAGGTTGAGGAAGATGATATTGAGGAGTCAAGCGAAAAAGATGTTGGGCTTTTGACTGTATTTGAGACTAAATCTATCTCTTCAGAATTCCTCTCTTTCAAATTGTCACTACAATGATAATCAAATGCATCATCATTTTGAGTAGGAGAAATTGAATTATAAAAGTCAACATGTTGAGAATATGAATCTTTTTCAAAAAAATGATTGTTGTCATTTGTAGATCTGTTTTTGTCATCATCTGAATCAGAACATTGGAACGCGTAAAAATCTTCTACAGGAACAGTTGGTGGAGGAAATGGTTTTGTTAGTGATACACCATGACTACCAAAAAAAGATGCAATAGAAGATGAAGATGAATCAGTTGTTAATAGCCCAAAAGAATTCCCCTTTCTGTATAACAGTGAAGATTTATCATGTTCTGTGAATGAATCGTTAATATCGGCAAAATTTAGAGCTTCTTGAGTTAAAAGTGGAGGAGGCGGGGCAGTGGTTTTTAGAACAGAATATTCGTCTAACAAATCCCAAGTGGAAAGTTTTTGAATTGGGTAATTTTCAATTAGTGAACTTGCCAAATGTGTTATTTCAAATACAACATTGCTACCATATTGGCTTGTTTGATCTTCAATAGTCCCCTCTTCTAAAATTTCCGTAGAGCTGACAATTGTGTCATCATCATTTTGATAGAAATCTGATTCTAATTGAGCTGATTTCAAAGCTTCCGATGATAGGTTTTCAACTAATCTTGCTAATTCACTATGAATGACTCCTGGGTCATCCATATCAAGAGACAAAATGTAGTCTTTCTTAAAGCATAAAATGGCTGCAAACATATAAATTGGAACAGTCATATTTCCAGAAGCCAAAATATAATCAAATAATATACAAATATCTTCAAAAGATTTAACATCATGAGTAAAGAGAGTAATAATAGGAGATATTGCGTAGTATGGGGTAGTGTCCTTAATAAATTGATATAATTGGTTATCTGCCGCTTCGACAAGCTGTGGAATAAAATGTAAATGTTCTGTCGATGGATGTAGAGTTGGCATCATAAAATCCCGCAAAAAATATAAAGCTATATGCTCCAGTACTGGGGTACTTAACTTTACACCCATCACCAGCAATATCAGTTGAGCTATGTCGTGAAAGCCCTGGTAGTATGATAGCTGAGGATTGCGTCTTAATACTGCTATAATGAGATTTTCTAACTCCACACGAAGTTCATCGCGTTGCTTTTCAGTTTTGAAGGTGGGATAATAAACAAAAGACCTGTTAATGTCAAGGCTAACTTGGTGTTCATCTTTATGAGGAGACAAATCCTTCCACGAATCGTCAAAAGAGTTTAATTTATCTTTGGGTATTTGAAGTAATAATGGCCCTAAAATTAAACAAAAATATAATAACGATTAGTTGGAGCCAACTTCAAAAAATATAACATATATGAAATTTTCCTTTCGTGATAATTGTACTTACACAATATTTTTCGGTAAGATTTTTTTAAAAGACCTTCTCTCGACATAGCAAGAGTTTGTGCAGCCTCTAGGTTATTGGTGTTAATAGCATGTTGTATATTGCGGATTTTTAGTTTGCGTGTTTCTTCTGTCAAAGGCTTTTCATTGTAGACTGAAGATGAAATATCTCGAGGGTTCATTTGAATCCATTCACCTGCAGTTGATGAACCGACTACATGATTTGGTGTTGAAGGTGAAGTGGCAATAGAATCAAAAGGTGCTGTTGTCATGTTGGCGTCATCAATGTGAGTTTAAAACTGTCAACTGTAGAGAGAAAAATTATATATACAATTTAAATAAATCTGAATATATATGAATAGTATAATGAAAAAGTAGGCCAAAAAGATACAACACAAACGATTCAAAAGCAACACTAAGTCTAATAAGAAATGAAGAGAAGTTGCTGATGATTTTGAACACTACTTTCAGGTCTATCGTTAGTGAGTGATTAGCTTTTGAAGGTTATTAAACCAACGCCGAAGATTGTTTCGTTCTTAAGCTTATGTAATATGATAAGAAGCTTGTGTTGTTACAAAACAAATTTGTAACATTTTTTTTTTTTTTTTTTTTTTTTTTTTTTTTTTTTTTCAGTCATCTGAGCCAAAATTATAGATAAAATTTGGCTTAAAACGCGCTTGAAATAAATCCTACAACAGCAAAATTTACCTTGTTTTACTGTATATACACAATAACAGACAACAAACTTTAACTTTGAACCTGAGCTGTAGCAATGAAAAACGTTAAAGAAAAGTTATATACGGAACGCTCATATATTGCTAGAGGTTTGTTTTCTGAGGTGTTCAAAGCTAAAAACAATAACCCAAGTCTTGTTGACTCTGATACTTTGAAAGTTGTGGCTTTAAAAATAACAATTCCAGATGACGAGAGACCCCCTCATAGTAGCCCGAAAGAAGTTAGAATTTTAGAACGAATAAATAAAGATAGAGAAAAAAATAAACAGCATGAATTGGAAAAAACAAACGAGATATCAACTCAAAATGGACTTAAGCATATAGTTGAATTACTTGATTCATTTAAGAGTGAAATAGACGGGTTTGAAGATAGTTTGGTATTGGTTTTTCCTTATCTTCCAGTTACTTTGGATCAGGTTATATCACATTATAGGAAGCCAATTGTTAAGTTATTTACAGATGATATCTCAGATCAAAAGAGCTTTGAAGAAGATGAGGAATTGATTCCAAAATGGCGAAATAAACTTCCAACAGAAATATCAATATCCGTAATTAAACAACTTGGTCTTGCTTTGAAATACCTTCATGAAAACGGAATCATTCATAGGGATATTAAGCCACAAAATATTTTGTTTAAAAGTATACCTTCGATTGAAGATGAAAAAATTGATGTCCATCTATACCTTGCTGATTTTGGAATATCATGGATTCCACCCGATAATGAATCTAAAGAACCAGTAGATGCAAAGATTACTGACGTTGGATCTGGACCATATAGAAGTCCTCAGTTATTGTTCGGCCGACAAAATTATACAGAAAGCGTTGATATGTGGGCATTGGGGTGCATAATTGGTCTTCTTTTTTCGCCCAACACTATTCCATTATTTTTAAACAAATATTCAAAAGAAAGTGATATTGCGTTAATTGCAACTATATTTGAAACATTAGGAGTTCCAACTCTTGAGTCATGGCCAGTAAGTAATATATATATATATTTAACTACCAAAAAAAAACTAACATTTCAAACAATCTTTATGATAATAGGAAGCTAAACAAATTCCAAGTTTCATTCATATGAACTTTCAAGGATTAAAACCTGTTGAACACGATATAGCATCTGAAAATGCTTTTAGTACTATTATACCATTAGCACCAAGAACTATACGAACAAAAGTTTTTCCAAAATTATTGACTTATGATCAAAGCATACGAATGACAGCGCCAGAACTGGTGAAGACAATGGATGAGCTTTTCCCATCCAACAAATAATAGCTTACATAGAACATTTTAGTATCGTATTTTATTTATAGTAGTAAAACGTATACGTCAAAGAGAAGATTCAAACAATAGAACAAAATTTGAGAAAAAAAGAGAAAGATTTTGTAAATATGTTATAAACTCAAAGTTTAGGTGCTGTAGCTGATGATCTTGGATCTAATGTTCCATAAACTATCAATTTGTTGATAAAGTCGTCCTCATAACAGTATAGGTTTGCATACTTGGATTCTCCAGCTCTTGAGAACAACGATCTTGAGAGATCTCTCAAAACCCAACGAGTAGCAATATCTAAAGAGACATCATCTTGATATTTGTCATTTGTAGTTCTTGCAGCATCAGAAATTAGCAAAATAGAAGTTAAAATTTGAGCAAACTCTGTCAGATATTCTCTGGAATTTTGACTTAGTAAACCAGAAGATACTTCAAGGTTACCAGAACCAGTGACAAGAGCAACCCATTTCTCCATATCTTCTTTTGTTTTTTGCTTTAATGCACTAAGGATTTCACTCTTTGATAGCTCACCTCTACTAGAAGTAGCTGAAGGATACAATGGCTTAGCATGCGGAACATTTTCATTTTCAGGGTATTGTTCGTCATTGATGTTCCCGATTCGATCATCAAAGACCCAGCCTAGGGCTTCAATAACTCCCTTTGTATTGTTCATAAGAAATCTAATAAAGTCATCAGATAAAACATTGGTTGTTCCTTCCCAGATAGAGTTTACTTGAGTATCACGCATCAAACGACCGATGTTAAATTCAATGTCAAACTCCAAGTAACCAACACCTCCTAATGATTCCATGCATTCTGAAATACAGGGTACTGATTGCCTACAGACAAAGGCCTTACTGACACCAGGTACAATTCTGCCTAGTATTTTCTGATGTTTATTTTCCTTTGAATTTTCTTGAACTCCAAGCAATTCTACTGCAAAAAATGAGATGAAAGTCATGCCTCTTGCCAATGTCTCTTGAGTAGCTAAAACTTGTACATGGGACGGAATATCACAAAGATATCGCTTAAAGACCTGCCTGACAAGAGAATATTCTCGAGCAATGTTGATTGCTCTTCTAACAAAGGATGTAGAGCCAACACTACTGTAGGCTCTAGTAATATTCAATACAGTGGCAATGGTGTTTACTCCTTTTCCTCTTTGACCAATCAGTTCACCTTGTACGTCTCTCAATTCGAGCTCGGCTGTGGGAAGAGCAACTGTGCCAAACTTTTTCTTTAGTCTATGTAATAAGATGTTTCCTTTTTCTACCTGTTCAGTAACAGGAACAATAAAACAACTCAAACGCTTATCGTTACCAATTCTTGCTAAAGTGATGGTTACTTGTGAATCGGTTGCACTTGAAAACCATTTGAATCCACTAAGCTTGTATTGCTTAGGTCCTTTTTCAAAATATGGAACAGCGACAGTTTCAGTATTAGAAACATCTGAACCTCCAGTTCTTTCTGTCATCCATTGTCCTGAAGTCCAAGCATAAGAGGGGTCTCTGGAAACGAGATGTTTAAAGTACTCATTTCCTGAAGCTTCAAATGGGGCCATTAGTTGACATACTCTTGCGCATCCGTCAGTCATGGAAAATGGGCAGGTGACAAGAGAAGAGGAGGGACTAAAAAGATATTGTTTTACAAAGCCAACAATACGAGAGTATTCTTTGTACTCATGCTCATAAAATGTTGAGACAATACCTAACTCAATACCCAAATCTTTCAATTTTCTCCAGCCTTCTGTTGTTACCAATTTGTTTCGGCGGTTACCCCAAAGGTCCTGTTGCTCAATATATGGGAGGTTCTTTTCGGCATCACTCATCCAGTCGAAGACTTGTTGTGAGATAACTATTTCACCAAGGTTTGTTAGTTCAGGTGTAGCTTGTTTGATGATTGATTCAGGCAAGTAATAGTGCATAGCACGATGGAGCGAGCGATCATGCGTATATTGATTTTTTAATTTGGGCCTTTGTTGAAAAAACCCTGTTGTTGCAGTAGCTGGCTTGTAAGACATTATAAATAATGATTAGTTGAAGGTACAAATAATAGTTATGTTATTTATTTCAGTTATACAGTTGATATTGTATTTTGTAAAATTGATAATTCAAAAAAGTTTGAAAACAAAGCCAGTTATTTATATAGTTAATGTTTTTTTACTGAATCTCCACTTCTTGCACCACTTTCCTCGGTGCTTATAGCTGTTTTGCGGGGGACACCTGGAATTCATTTTAGTAAGACTCAGCTGTCGCGGGGAACACATGCCAGATTAGCTAGCGGTTGCTTAATTATGAAAACTAGAGAAGTAATTAGCGACTACGATACTCATCAAATTGCTAAGTCTTCTCAAAATCCTAAAGCATTCTTTCGTGTTTATTTAACCCACTTCAATTTGCTGCTTTTTTTACACTTTATTTTATTATTATTATCATCAATATGTTTGTCTCATGTGAAACCTTTATAACTGTACCACCTATCTTGTAATCAAACCGAGTATAAAAAAATCACACACAGAGAATATTTCATACCGACTCTTACCATTAAAAAAAAATTTCATATAAATTGACTGCAAATTGCAATCGATGCTTTTTGTGTTCTTCTTTCACTTGTTTTCTAAAAATTAACAGCCGATCTAATGTTGATTCTGAAATGTTCATAAAAGTAATGTCAATTTAAAAGGTAAGCAAAAAATTACAATTTTTATATTCTTTAATTTATAATGATGAAAAATTTGCTATTTTTTTCTAAACCCAGCTCTTCGATTTTTTCGCATGAGACAAATATGTTTTATATCTGACATTTTATGAATATTTCTGATATTTTTTAATACTATAATTAGGATCTGTTAACTAACTAGTAATTTTATCTATAGTTATTCAAAAAATTAAAAACTAGGTCAAACTTTGGCAACGTATTCTAAGGAATCGGCCTCATCTGTCAAAACATTGGCTGCCTTTAAAATGTTGATTGTCTTTTTGACAACTTCTGGATCAACCTTGGAAGTGTCATCAGAAAACGTAACTGTTCCAAGCCAAGCTTTTGCATCTTCGATTGAGTAATCCAAGTTTGACGAAATCCATTCAGCCGCCTCTTCTTGATGCTCTTTGAAGTATTCAATTCCTTCTTGGACACTCTTAAGAAATGCAGATAATTCTGTTGGTCTTGAACTTATGACATCCGTAGAAGCTGTAATGACCCAAGAAGGCCATGGTGTGTAGATTTTGCCAATATTTTTGATTTCACCATTTGTGTAGTATTTTTTTGTAGTAAAGATTTCCCACATAAAAGCATCAGCAGGCTCAACTCCTTCTTTCAAATTTACTGCATCTCTAAGATTTTTGAAATTTTGAAGCACAGTAAACTTGTATTCGTCCTTCCATTGCTTTTGGTAAGCAAGAACAAATGGCATTACGTAGGACCCGCTTCCGATTCTGCTAACGCCAATATTTTTTCCGCGAATATCGTCTTCTGTTTCAAGATTTCTATTAATGCCAGTACTTATGGCCCAACAGAGAGGGGATTGGACATAGGTCCCAACCAATTTAAACCAATCAGAGCCTTTTCCAATTCCAGATATGAAAGCTTCAGTAAGTCCAACGGCAACGTCTAAATATAAAAATCAATTTCATAGTTAGAGAAATAATTCAATTTGTAAACATGTGCAATAAGATTTAGCTTACCAATTGTTTTATTTTCCAATGATTGCATCAAATGCCCAGAACCAGATGGATAAGGCAAAAATTCAACCTCAACTCCATTTTTTTTATAAAAGCCTTGTTTTTGAGCAAAGAATAAAGGTGTAGAAAAATGTTCTGGAACGTATCCAACTTTTAAGACAGTCATTGCTAGTTTTTTTGAAGTGGACATTTGTTTGTCAACGGCTAAAGTGTTGAATTATATGGTGGGTAAGAAGGATAAAAAAAAAATTGATAAAAAAATGATAGTTTTTATAATGCTACAAGAATCTAATATTATGCTGAGTATAAAAATTACAGAACTATAATCATAAAAATACGTAAATTTATACAATGAATTATCCTCTAACTGAGTTATAATGCTCTCCTAATCCAAAGCTATGCTTATAATATGCCAATTTCAATTCTGGTTCAGAGCCATTTTCATTGATAACTAATGGAGATTGGCCGCTAATTAATACAGATATTGGGCTGTTGTAAATTTGTGCAAATGCAGTAATTTCCAAATCTCCTCCCCATAAAGCTGTGTTCTCAAGTTCATTTGTATAATCTCCAACGTCTCGAACTGTCATAGTATTTTCATCAAACAAAAATGGACTGAAGTCATCAGGATGCTGTCTAATATATTCTGCAGCTTCACTTCGAAGCTCCTGCACAGTTTTTTCGATACCTCTTCGTATCTTTAGTTGATCTGCTATTGAAGCGAACAAACAGTGACCATCAGCAGATACCTCATGTATAGATAGTCCTTTAATCTTAAGCAACTCATTCATACTATCCATCTCAATCTTACGATAATCTGTCTGGTTTGCAGCTTCAGCCTCTGCTTCTTCTAAGATTTTTTTTCTTTGGGCTTCTTTGGCTAGAAACCTTTCTTTTTGTCTATTCTTTTTGGGCTTTGGCTGAGCTACGGGCTGCACTTTAGAAATTTCAGCTTGTTCTTTTTCTTTTTTAGAACTTTCCGCCTCAATTTGGGCTAAAAGGGTTTTAGTAAATTCATCATCATCTTCTTCTTCTTCTTCGCCATCAGCATTATTATTTTTGCTTTTGGTTGGGCTTTCATGTTTATTACCATCTATTTTTGATTCAGCAAGTTTTTTAATCAAATCCTGAAAAGTTGTTAGTTAATACTTCAATC
Source organism: Magnusiomyces clavatus CNRMA 12.647 (assembly GCA_000817185.1). NCBI lineage: Eukaryota > Fungi > Ascomycota > Dipodascomycetes > Dipodascales > Dipodascaceae > Magnusiomyces > Magnusiomyces clavatus. The sequence goes on from CBXB010000024.1 coordinate 38,239, forward strand.
AAAAACAGCAAAAAACCCAGTAACACTTACATTGAGCTCATCTTGATGTCGTAGTTTCATTTCCTTTTCCATAGTTTCAATTTGCTTGTTAATTTCTTTTCTTTTCTTCTTTTCTCCTTTTGTAGCCTGTTTTTTCATAGCTGTAGATGTGGCAATAAACTCTTTTTGCTCTTTTTTATGTCTCATTCGAAGTTGATCTTCAGTTTCAACTAAACCTGAAGAATTAGAACGATTTTCTGAACTCATTTTGAATGCCGTCTCCAATTTTGCTGTTGCTTTAACTTAACACTCTTGAAAATAGAAATAATCTAAATTCTGTCTTTTATATGTGAATCAAACTTCCTTCCAAGTTACCCTACCTCAAAACCAGTTTCTTCAAAATTTTTCATTTTTATGTCCAATCAGTAGTAATTGTATGATTTTTTTTACTACCTTTTTTCTAATCATTTTTTATTACACACCGATTTATATCTTGAAACATAACAAGATTTTGCCTGATCCATCATCAAATATTCCTAATGTTGCATTACTCATCAAGCAGAATACTGCTTCAAGCCGTCAGGATCCGCTCTTCGGCTCTTTTGGCAAGAAATGTCAAGATTTCTAGACCACTTGTCATGTCAGCTTTTCGTTTAAATTCTACCTTAAGAGCTACTGAAAGTCAACAACAAGAATCTGCAATTAATCACAATTCCGACAGTCCATTTTCTGAAGCTCAGATTGAGGAAGCAGCAGGTTTTTTGGAAAATGAAGCGGATATTCCCGTGAAAGCCGATAAGGTTCGTAACGTCTCAACATCACAGTATTTAAAAAGAAAAGGAGGCAACGGAAGAAGAAACAATAGACCTTTCTTTACCCCAGAACGCAGGGAAGAGGTTTATAATTCATACGCAGAGATGGACAGGTTACTGGAAGAGGGGAACCTTTTACAAGCTGTAAAGCTTTTTGAAGAAACTTATCGCCCGGAGGAAGCTGTTTTATTTGCTGGCTTTAAGACCCCAAGCAACAAAAGACTGCCTTTGTTTTTATTTCAAAAGGTTACCGAAGCCTATATAAAGTCTTCTGTTCCTGAAGGATTGATCACTCCTTCTGAGCTTTACAAATCTTATCTTAAAGGAAATTTCATTCTAGGATGGATGTGTGCTGATGCTATTATGTATGAAGTTTCTAGAGGCAATCCTCAGGAAGGTTTGGAAGTTTGGGTTCAGTTTTTGGAACAAGGAGGAGATGTCACTAAGGCTGCCAAATTAGAAAACAGAGAAGCTGCTATTGCTGCTCTAACAGCCTACATTACTCAATGTTTAGCTGATGGTTCTGAAGTTTCAATCGAAATTGCATCTGAACTTATTCCAGTAAACTCTATTCCCGAAAGATTTGATGTTCAGCGCTTTTACCGAACAACAAGGTTCAAGCTTGATGCCGACCTTGCTCGCAATGTTGAGAAAGAGATTTCAAAACTCAGATTCACCAAGCTGGATCCTACAAATCCTGATTTTCTTGATGATCTCCCAATTGGTCAAGTTGCTGAATTAGAATCGCGCTATAAAGATGTTTTAGACAAGGCTGAGAAGGAGAACATTACTCTCCCAGAATCAGTTTATAATAGATTCATGTTTTGTTTTGCTGAGTCTGGCCGTCCAGATAGAGCATTGGAAATATGGTCTAGTTATTTGTCTGCTGGTTTTGTACCTACCGTTAATTTATGGAATACGCTTTTAAAAACAATTATTCTCACTAAAAAGCATGATGTTGCTGCTCTTGAGGCTTTAATTCTTAAGATGAAAGATTCAGGTGTTGAGCCAGACTCAAACACATATGGTATCTTGATTGATGCATACTTTAGGGCTAGAACTCCATGGACTGGTATTGAAATTTTTGAAAAAATCAGATCTAAGGAAATCAACGTTCCTCTCAGTTTGTACATTTTAAATGTTACTATTAATGGTCTTTTGAATAACAATATGGAACCAGAAGCTTTTAAACTTTTAACTGAAGGTATCGAAAATGGCTATATTGCCGATGTTATTGCATTCAACACATTTATTTCAACTTATATCCGTTACAAGCAGTTTAACAAAATTGACAATATTCTTAAGCTTATGGAACAAAACAATATCACTCCTAATATTGCTACTTACGCCAATCTTATTGACTCCGTCTACAAGAATTCAAGTATACGTAATGTTGATCCGAAACCATATGTTGATGCTTTGATTAAGGAAATGGAAGCCAAGGGTATTCGTCTTAATATCAGTGCCATTACTGCTATTATTGATGGTATGGCAAAGAGTGGCAACGGCCATGCAAGTAACATGGCAATGTATAAATTAATTCAACAAAAGAGATTGCGACCAAATATTCGTACTTATACAGCATTAATTAATGGTGAATTTATCTCTGGAGATACGGAAACTGCTGAATACTTTTTTAGAGAAATAAAGTTTAATGGTGTAACGCGAACCACCTCATCTTACAACCAAATGATTCGTGAATTTGCCAACAGAGGAAACATGGATAAGGCATATCAGTACTTTAAGGAACTTCTCAAAGAGAAAAACATTCGTCCAAACGTATACACCTATACTTTTATGCTCGGCGCTTCTGCAAAATCAATTGATTTTAGCTATGCCCAAGAAGTTTTGGATGTCCTTAAAAAGGAGCCAAGCAATTTCCGGGTTGGAAGAGACTTATCTTCAATTTTGAAACAACTCAGAAAAAATAAAAATCTGGATGTTCCTGTTTTTGAAAGTGAAACTAGATTGTAAATAAAGCTCTAGACAATTTTACTTGCCCTATGTATATATAAACTTAATTAAATATATTGGAATTTTAAATTTAAATTAGGACCGTATAAATGTAGAACAAAAAAAATCCAAATAAAAGTTAAATGGTTTTTCTTGGTTTCAGCTATTCAATTTCATTGTTGGTTTGGAATTCAACAGTTTTTTTATAGTCTCAGAAATACTCACTAAATAGTATATTTGATACCAATAATTTTTATATAAATTTATTTATTTATTTGAGAACTCTCTCTTTCTTCCTTTCTTTTTTTTTCTTTTTTTTTTTTTCTTTTTTTTTTTTTTTTTTTTTTTTTTTC
>CBXB010000025.1:2906-20006 GCA_000817185.1 Magnusiomyces clavatus CNRMA 12.647
TTTTTTTTTTTTTTTTTTTTTTAGAAATAGAAGTTTGAAAATATTTGTTTGTATTATTATTACAAATACAATATAAAAAAAAAAAAAAAAGCTTAAAATATTTGTTAAAATACTAATCATGAGCCGCACAGAGAATTCCGGTAAGTTTGTCAAAATGGGTAACAAAAATTATTCGCTTTCTCTGCAAAGATCAATAGTAAACCTTTTTTTTTTTCGATTCTATTGCTCTGGAATCGTAATTCAAATGTTTATTAATAATTATCTGGTTATATATTTAATAATTAGGCAAAGATTGTCATAATGATTCATCTCTGTGCTTTTTTTTCATAGAGCAAAAAATAAATAATTAATTCGTCAATAATAAAAAAAACGGTTGTGAAAAAAAAAAGACAAAATTGGGTTAGGGTTGACCTTTATCTACTTAAAAAGATAAAAAAAAAGCCCTTTCCCTTTGCTTTATAAAAATCAATTCAATTCCCATTTTTTTTTTTTTTTTTTTTTCTTTTTTTCTTATTGTTTCTTTCTCTTCTCTTTTTTATTTTTTTAATATTTATTTTATTTAAATCATCAATCCATCAATTGACTTTTATAATAATAAATTACAATCATGTCCGACACTCAAGGAAAGACCATCACCTGCAAGGCTGCCGTTGCTTGGGAAGCTGGTAAGCCACTCTCAGTAGAAGAAGTTGAAGTTCTCCCACCCCGCGCCCACGAAGTCCGTATCAAAATAGTTGCTACTGGTGTCTGCCACACTGACGCATACACACTCTCCGGTAAGGACCCCGAGGGTGCCTTCCCTGTCATTCTCGGACACGAGGGTGCTGGTATTGTTGAAAGTGTTGGTGAGGGAGTTACCAACGTCAAGGTCGGCGACCACGTTATTGCTCTCTACACTGCTGAGTGCCGGGAATGCAAGTTCTGCACTTCAGGAAAGACCAATCTCTGCAGCAAGGTCCGTGCCACTCAAGGCAAAGGTGTCATGCCAGATGGCACTACCCGCTTCAAGGCCAAGAAGAATGGTCAAGAATTGCTCCACTTTATGGGCTGCTCTACCTTTTCTGAATACACTGTTGTCGCTGACGTATCTGTCGTAGCTGTCAACGAAAAGGCCGAATTTGACAAGATCTGCTTGCTCGGATGCGGTATTACCACAGGTTACGGTGCCGCTACTATTGTCGCAAACATTCAAGAAGGTGAAAAGGTTGCCATCTTTGGTGCTGGTTGTGTCGGTTTGTCTGTTGTCCAAGGTGCTGCTCAACGCAAAGCCTCTGAAATTTACGTCGTTGACATTGATGACAAGAAGAAGGAATGGGCTACAAAGTTTGGTGCTACCCACTTTGTCAACCCTACTAAAGTTAACAGACCTATTCAAGAAGAGCTCGTTGACCTTACTGACGGTGGATTCGACTATACTTTTGACTGCACTGGTAACGTCAACGTCATGAGATCTGCCTTGGAGTGCTGCCACAAGGGTTGGGGTCAATCTATCATCATCGGTGTTGCTGCCGCTGGTGAAGTCATTCAAACTAGACCATTCCAATTGGTTACCGGTAGAGTCTGGAGAGGTTGTGCTTTTGGCGGTGTCAAGGGTAGAACTCAACTTCCAGGAATTGTCGATGACTATCTTGATGGTAAGATTATGGTTGATGAATTCATCACCCACACTCACGACATCAATGGTATCAACCAAGCTTTCGATGACATGCACTCTGGTAGCTGTATCCGTGCTGTTATTAAGTATTAATTTTATTAACAAATGTATATGAATATAATGACAAATAAGAAATAATATTTATTAATTTTTTTTTTTTCTTCTTCTTCTTCTCTTTTACTCTATAATTGTAAACCTTTTAAGCTCTCCAATATTGTGCCAAACTATGGAATCTGTCAATAACGACAGGCAAAAAGGCATTTACACTATCGTTGATCAAGTTTTGAAAATGTAGTATTGCCTCTTCTTCAGTCATGTCTAAACAAAACTTTTCCATGACCTTAAGCACAGCTGCATTGTCTCGCTCTACCATGATATCTGGAATTGTTGAATGGGACATAAGAGCAAACAAATTAAGAATCAAATTTGCCGATTTGCGTAGTGTTGTGTATGCAGAAAAACAATAGTTTTTGAACTTGCCGTAGTTGGCCGAATTGATTCCTCCCATCCCATCAATGATCTGAATAGGCAGCTTCATCATCGGTGGAAATGGTTTTGGGTCGTGACCCAAAATGTACCCAAAATCGGCGTGGAAAAAATGCCCGTCGGGACAAATTAGCAGGTTATCAAGGTGTCGGTCGCCCACACCAAGAATATATGTAATGACACAGTATCCAGCACATGATCGAATGTATGTGTCCATGGCTTGTTCGGTGACACCAAGTGGATTGCTGCTGTCTGGGTTGTGATCGCGGAGATACCCCAGAATTCCATTCGAGTACTCGGCTAGTACATTATTGAGTGTTCTATTAAGTATAAACTGGAGGGCACCATCTCGTGGACCTGTCGCCAAAATGCGATATGGCGTAAGTTTCAAATCGAGGTTTTCGTTGCGCAAAAGTTGATCCATTAGTGTGATAATTTGAATCACCAGTTGATCCTGCCGTAAATCATCGCCTGTTTTAAACATGATGGAATATGTGCCGTAAGAATTGTAATCTGCTGTTGAGGATGAAACTGATGAGGACTTGGCTCTGCCTTTACCTTTACTGTGATGCTGATGATGATTTAAAAGAGGAAAAATGTTACTATGATGGGAAGTGTCCATATTGTTAGTATTATTACTATCATCCCGCGTATTTTGGTTGGCGTTGGTTGTGGTACTTTGTTTTCCTGGTTCAAACAAGTTTAAAGGTATAGTTTTGAGTGTAAGTTTCAGAGGTGATAAACTACTTTTAAAAACAGTACAATCTTCCGGAACAATACCCACAATTGTAATAGTAGGATCGAGTGGTAATGGGATAGGGGGAAAGTTGAGAAGCCCATTTTTGGAGTCGGCAATATATTGCTTGAGTTTTTCAATCTTCTTCGGTCTAGGATCTTTAGAGCTTTTGACCTGTGTTGCGACTTTAAGAATCTTGTTAATAAATTCAATTTGATTTTCTAAAATATTCAAAAACGTCATATTGTTTGAATTTGCTTCTTCATTACTGCAATCCTCCGGATTATCCTGCTTTTCTTGAGCCTTAAGGGCCTTTTGAAACTGGTTGAGTACGTTTTTGAATATTGATGGGGCTCCCTTTTCTTGCGATTCGACAGACACGTACCAAAAAAAGTAGTTTCCTAATATCGGATTTTTGACGGCTCGGCTGATTAAAAACTTTGCCAATGACGAAGACTTAGGTTTAGGTGTCTCTTGCTGATATGAATTTAGTAGTGCTGACGTAGAGGGCGACGAATGAGAAGATGCTTTTTCAAATCGTAAAGCTTGAACTAGTTGCAGCAAGTAAAGCTCAAGCTCATGGTCACTTGCAATCTTAAGTCTGTCGACTGCATATGCACGAACTGTAGGGTGATGAAAGTTGGGGCCTAGCAGCTCTAAAGCATCGTCAATGTCAATCTGTGTCCATCGAGGTAGTAGATCGATCGCTTGCTTGACTTCTCTAGGATCTTCCCATGAAATCGTCTTGAGAAACTTGGTCAAAGCTTGCTTATGTCGAGTAATGTAGTATCTAAACTTCCACAGCTTGTCCTTTTCTTCACTAGTTAGTTCATGCACTGGTGAATAACTAATAATCTTGTTGATGTCATCACGAATAGTTGCGCTTGGCTTGAGATCCTTGTCAAAAAGGCCAGTTTCAGCACCTCTATTTAGTCGACGGTGCTTACGTTCGATTTGGTTTTCTCGAAACTGATCGGGATCAATAACTCGTATCAGGGGTGCATCAACTGCTGGATAATCGTTGTACGTGCTATTATTATACATTGTGTTGGATCGCAGTCTATCAGAATCTTGATACCCTTCTTCAATTTCATTGATATTGTCTCGGCCTTTCCTGTTAATCCTTTTCCACTTATAGTTTGAATTGGCACTGGGATAAATGGTTGGCGATTCAGTATATTGTGGCTGTAACGTTTCACTACCGTCAACATATGTACCATGTTGCTGTGATTGTGTTGGAACCATAGGCGGTTGTGGATATATTGTATCTGAAAATACAATAGGCACGTCAAACTGAACTAGTTCTATAAATAAATACTGTCCTTTTGAGTCGTTTTCCGCAATGGATGAGTGATGGATCTGTTCTAACTTCCTAAATGTATACGCATCAAGCCATCCGATAACTGGCATTTCGTTTTCCATGTGTTTTTTCATTAGCTACTAAAGTTAGTATTTGTATTCCTAAAGCGTTCAAAAATTTTTACTTACAGATTCTACTCTGTCGAGTTCTTTAATACTAAGAACTGTTGATGGTGTTGAAGTTTCATCTTTTCCATCTGCTATTTGATTTGGCCACACTTTTAGTCTTTGTCTGCCTCTTTTCAAGGTGCTATAAAAAAAAAAAAAAGGGATTAGTAAAATGTATAATTCAAAAGTTAAAAATAAAAAAATATCTTACCAGTCGGAATCTTCAAAGAGTTTTATAGTAGTTCCTCCATATGGAACAAGTCGCTGATTACCAGCAAGGTCCCAAATTGTTATTGCCAACTGAGAGTTAAACATAAGCTCAGAGTACCTTATAGGTAAAGTAAGCCATTCTTTCCACCTATGATATTAGAAAGAAAATGTTAGTCTTATTTCTGCTTTTAGACAATAACTGTTTGAAATACTCACTCTCGTCTCTCTGATAGGTTCTTGTATTTTGTGAATACGGGAATTGTCAAAGGTTTGTTATCTGCAAAAATCTGGGCTGATACCATGAGATCTGAATTGGGACTATAAAAAGGCAATGTTAGCATTTATCAGCATTCATTAAACTTATTAACAAATCAGAAATACATACTCTGTGTTTGATAATGTCAAAAGCTTTTCAGGGTCTTCAATTAGCTCTGACGGCTTTAGTAAAGGTTTCTGACCCTCTAAAGACACAATCTTTACGCGAAAGGGAATTGTCACATCTCTTAAATGACAAAATGAAACCTTATCCTTATCCATTATTTCATGAAAATTCAGATAGGGAGTACTATGGCATATGAAAAAATAGCAACAAAAAATTGATTTTTATTATTGTTAATTTAAGTTGAAAAAAAGGAAAAAAAGGCTAAGATAAATACGAAATCAAGTTTTGGTGGTTGAATTAAGATATAACTTGTCTCTATCTGATCTGAGTTTTTCACGTGACAACGCACTATTGCCTTTTTTATATGATCAATTATATGCAAGTGAAACATTGAAATATTGTTTAATAAACTTTGTTTATTTTCTAAGTACTTTTTATTTTTTTTTATTTTATAGTATTTTTTATATATTCATTACACTAGTTTCAAAACTCTAAAATGGCGAGGGGGTCTTAATTTGATTCTTCAAAAGTCTTCATATTGACTTTTTTGTACTCTCCTGCTGCTGTTGCAAGGTAGCATTCATTTGTGATAAAGTTGCAATAGTCCAAAGAGGGAGAGCGATACTTTGGCTTGAAAAAGGCTGTAATCATCTTCATAAGAAGTAAAGATTGTGTGGAAACCTGCTCATCTCCTACTCCTTGGATACCGATCTTGTCTTCATTGGTTATAGGCTTATGTTTCAATCTCCAATCAATTCTCCAAGTCTTTGTTACTGCATCTTCATTAGCCTTTTCTGTTTCCTCAGTGTGCTCGACTTTTGAAACACTAATGATAACTGCCTTTTCGGGAACTTTGGAAATATCAACTGGCAAAATGCTGGTAACATTTTTTTCAGTTGTAGTCTCAAGAGCAAGTGGAATTGGAACATCATATGTGTTTGAACTTGTGTAGGACCAGTCATATCTAATATAAACGTCTTGGGTTTGCTTCAATCCCTTATTGTTCATGGTAACTTTCCAAACATTTGTTTGGATTTCAGAAGCATCACCATTGCTGGCAATCTTAATGCTATTGGGAATTCCCATCTTGAAGGAGATAATACCTTCAGTTTCGCTCAAATTGGTGGATCTCCAAGAGCCAACTGTTGACTTGACCGAGAAAAATGATGCTCCGTCTAAAACATGTCCAGACTCAAGCGATCTTGTTTTTTCTACAAGCATTGGGGCGTACTCAATAGAAGGCAAAAAACTTTCCATTAAAGCTTGACCAAAGGAGCCAAGTTTTTTGGTTTGTTCAACAACTCCCTTATACATTTTGGCCAATACCATGTAGACAGAAGCATGGATGTGATGTCCTTCTCTGCGTTCCAAGTTATAACTAATACTTGTCAAGGCACCTACCAAAGGAGCAGCAGTTAAACCTGTAGCAAGACCAAAACTTGTTCCAAAGCCGGCGCCAACCAAGATTGCTGCAGGAGATCTGTTAATATAGTGCATTCCACTAGCTGGGCCGCCAAAAAGGCCACCGCTAACTCCAGCAACAGTTCCACTTGAAAGGCCAAAAACTGTTCCGACCATTAAACTTGTCAAAACTTGAACTTCGTGTGGCAAGAAATTACCAGCAAAGTGGTCAAAAACATCTTGAACAATTTTTCCTCCGACACGGCCAGAGTAATAAGCACCATAGATGGCCATAACTGGACCCATAGTTACACCTGCCTTGGTGTCCCAACTCTTTTTGCTTGAAATTGGATTGGTTTTTTTTTTTGGAATTGGTTTTGGTTTATTGGGTCCAGGAGTCTTGAGTCCAAATTTACCGTACTTACCACCATGGTAATAAGGGTTACGACCAGCAGTTGCTTCAACTTCAATGTCTTCTTGGTTGACCATATCAAGGAATGCTTCAATTTCTTCTTCCGAAAGGTCAAAGGCAGAAATAACTTTATTTTGAGATTCAGTTTTTATTTCTTTTAAGGCAGCAGCAATAAAAGCAGGAAGATGTTTGGAAATTTTTTTTTCGACGTTATTGATTTCTTTAAGGTACTTTTTCTTAAGATCAAGCTTGCTCGATTGCAAAAAAAAAGCATTTTTTGCAAGATCAATAAGACTCTTAATAGAATGATGAACTTCAGGGTAGGGCTCAAGAATAGGAAGATATGTGTCAACCCAGATTTGAATTGCATCGGCATGTTCCTTAGTAGAAGCATTGGGATCAAGCTTCAAAGGTTGAAATTCAACTTTATCAAAAGTAGATGCAATAACTTTTGATTTCAACATTGATTTGGATCCAGTGGTAATGTTGGATGGAATGATGCTGGCTGAAACCACAGAAGTAACAACAGTAAAAGCGTTGGCAATAGTAGAGAATTTCATTGTTGATAAAAGTGTAATAGACTTGAAAGAGTAGTGTTTTCTTGGAAGTTTTTTTTTTTCTGAAGTTTATCTTGAAATATTGATAGATTAGTTTGTAGAGAGAAGAAGAAAAAATTGATAAAATCTGGTAAAAAGTACTTTTTTTTATAAGTTTCAAATATCTCATTGACTATAGAAGCCTTTTTCTCAAGTCTCAAAAGCGGCTCTAATATCTAAAAGATTTTCCACTTATGATCCAGTAAAAAATACTTTTTTCAATGTAAAATTGCCTTTATCGTCAAGTTACTTTATCTCTGAGTTCAAAAATATCCTTTTTCAAATACAAAAGATAATTTTTAGCTAAGTACCATAGATAATTGAAGCTGCTTGTCTTAAGTTTTTTAAATTAGATTTGTTAAAAATATTACTTATTGGGCTATAACCATTTGTCAGTACATTGATTAGGAAATGAAAATTAAAAAGCTCAATAATTGCCTACAAACTAAAATAGTGTTTATCAATCTTTCTTATATCTTAATTTTCATTTCATGATATCACCATGCTATAGTATGGATTTAGCCTTGCATATAACATCTACAGACAAGCTTTGATACCGTATGGCGCATTAAATATCAATTAAGACATTTTGCTAAAACTCAAAATCTGATTTTTAAGGCCATTTTTGGAAAAAAGAATACAAAACATCAAGTCAATTCTCAGTCCAATAATGAACTTTTTGGTATAGAAACTTACCATCTATGATGATATTTACAATTAATGGTCAATAGAATTAGTTTCTAATTAAATCACAAGTAATGATTTTTTTGACTTAAGTTTTAGGTCTTGATATCGAATTTTGATTAATATCAATGTTGTCAAAATCAAAATTCCATTGGATACATCAATTACTGCCATTTGAAATCGCAAAGTGTACATCTGGGAACATTAATCTTCTAAAGGTTTCTTTCTTTCTTTCATGATCTGAAAAAGAAAAGATAATTAAGTATTATTGAGTGTATTATGTAATCATAAATAATTAACCAGTGTTTTCTATGGAAAAGCCTCTCCCCTATGATTCGTGATATTTATATTTATTTTTTTTTTTTTTTTTTTTTTTTTTTTTTTGTTCTCATTTCACTCACTTTTCTACTTTAAAATTCAAATACTCAGGAATTGTTAGTCTTTCATAAATGGTTATTTGCTGATTCACAATAAGTAGATGGTGATGTGAAATATCTCTAAAAAAATATTTATCTATTACAATAATATCAATTAAACTTTACAATAACAACTGAGCAATGACATATTCTCAAGAACCAAAAAAGCAACTTAATCTGATCGACCTTCCTCCCGAAATTCTCAGCGATATCTTTTGTAATGTTTTAGAAGAAAGCTTTAGAGGTGCTTTGGCATTTTCATTAGCGAATTCTAAATGTCGTGACATTGTAAGTTTTGAAATCTTGTAACAGAAACTTGTTTAGCTAGAAATACTAACTTTTTGAAAATAACAGTCAAAAAAGCATATCTTTAGCTGCCTAAAAATCAATTGGACATCTCTCGATAAATTTCTAGATCAAACGCTTTCAAAAAAAATTAACACTACGCCATACATCACAGAGATATTTTTAGGAGAAGCAAACTCATGGGGAGAATGGCATCGACACGAAGCGCTCGGACAACTGATGAGTCTTTGCCCCAAGCTTAATACACTGTATCTGACAATCTCTGGAACATCAAATTGGATAAAATATATTGAGCCCCCTATCCATCAATTGAAAGAGGTAGTCGTCTATTCAGAAACAGCAATTCTTCACAGAAACTTTATAAACAATCAAGACCTAAAACTTCCAGTTTTCAATATTGAAGATCTGACAAAGTTTCCAAACGTTGACACGCTGCGGCTAGAAGGTTTTAATATCAGAATTGAAAAGGAACAAGTGGGAAATCATTCTGATGACATGAGCTCGCAGTCAATGATTGAGCATTCGAAAAAAGACGCGTCAAATCTAAATAACAATAGCTTGCAAACATTAGACAATTCTCGCTCTCCTCAGCCACCAACAATCACAGCCCTTTATTTGAGAAACTGTATCTGGGATTATCCTTACAATATCCAAGACTTTGGGCCTATAAAAACATTATCAGTAATCTATTCTTACAATTATGACTTTCTCATGAACTCTGAGAGAGTAAAAACGTTTGCACAAGATCCTCCAGAATCTGTCGAAAACTTGACACTACATTTCATAAACATTTATCCTCTAAAACATATTTCTTGGATCCCCTTGTCACATCTACTTAAACGTAAACAACGATATATTACTGAAAGAACTATAGAAGACCAGCATGAAAATGGCAAGTACTCTTCATCCTCGTCTCACTATTTGAATACTCTCGAAGCATCTTCTTCTCCAACACAAAATGAACCCTTAGTCACATACTCTCCATCATATCCAAATCTAAAAACAATTGATCTCAAAGGATTTGATCTTCCTCCTTCTGAGTTTTTTGCGAATCTACCTCCTAGTGTTACAGATGTTACATTCCATCTTGATTACAATCTCTCATCAATGAATCCTCAAGCCTATATCGACAAAATGAGAGCCGCATTCCCTCATTTAAACATCCATCTTGACGCTGTAGCATTTGAACTATTAAATTGAACATTGTTATTTTTTGTTATTTATATAGTTATTTTTTTCTAATACTATCATGAACTTTTCATCTATAATTTATATTTAATTACATAACAATGCAATCGGACATTCCTAATCCATACAATACTTTTTCAACATGCTTTTTAACGCGTAGCCAGTCTTCTCGGCACTGAGCAAATTCAAAAACTTCTTCAGGCTGGAATATGCCTCCAAATCTAGACATGTCACTTAACAACCTTCCCAAAGCCTTCGCGTCTTCCTTGTCTTCACCGCCAATTAAGAATATCTGGCCAACCTCTTTGAGAGCTACATAATAAGGGGCTACTGGTCGCTGTTTTAATTTTAAAACAAAGAAATCGTAATATAAATTCAGATCGCCGAGAAGTTTGACGGCACCATCCACACTAATTACTTGGCGCTTGATGTGTTTGCACAAGCTGCCAAACACTCGGACTCCAATTTCCTGTTGGAACACGTCAATAACCGATTTGTCTGTTGAACCTTGGAGTAAATTAACATGAGTGGTGAGTAGTGACACAACATGTTGGGCAGCTTGTGATGGAGAAGTATCTATTGCAGTAGTTGATGAGAATGCGTTGCTTGGTCGTACATTATGAGAATTGGATCCCGTTTTTTCTGAAACTTCGCTGCTACTGGAACTTGCGTATGGATCTACACGTTCTGGGTTATAATCTGTACCCTTTTGTTCAGTGAGGAGTATGTAGTCAATTTGATCTATGAGAACATCAATACCTCGATTCATGCCAATTGCAACATACGAATCAAGCATCTTTTCAAACTTTTTTTTCTCTCTATTCGCAGGAGATATAAATGACAATCTGTCAACGTATCCTGGTATAGCTAGCTCTTCTTCAAAGAAGACATGAATCATTTGTTGAATCAAGTCACCGATATTCACAAGCTCTGCAAAAACAGCCAAGGGTTCTACGCCTTCTGAAGATTTGGATTCACCCTCCTTGTTTTTCTGAAATGTCTTTGCATCGTATTTGTTTAGAACTTGCAGGGCTTTGTCAAACCCATCTTTGACATGAATGCCACCAACAGTTCTGACTAATTCAACAAAAACGCGTTCACATACCTCTCTAGCTTGTTCACCAACTTCTCCTCCAGCACCGATAAGTTTTCGGGCACGTTCAATAGAATCTCTTCCACGCTTCATAATGTCTAGTGCTAATTCTAAAGAGAAAAGAGTATTGATGCCTTCTAATTTACTTTTCAAAACGGCAGCTTTAGCATCAAGCTCCGTTGTAGGTGGTAATGGAAGTCCTACACTACTTCCACCAAATCCAGAAAGAGAAGGAGATGTTGCCGATGCATTTCGAAAAGGTTGATGACTTGAAGTAGATAAAGAGTTTGGGTTTCTGGAAGTATTTGCCAAAGAAGGTGTTCCTGGTCGCATTGGTGTGGATGAACCTGATGATAAAAAGGCACTGCTATTTACACTGGATGAGGTAACTCCTTGGTTGGCTGTTGAATCAGCAATCTGGTTAGAGAGGTCTAAAGTGCTGCCGCTTTGGCTATTCGAACCATTACCAGCGCTAGTAGATCTTGTTGGAAAAGAAGGTAAAACTGATACTGGCATCATCAAAACCTTTTTGAACGATGTCAAAAGGTCGCTCTTATCTTTGGCTTTTGTAATGTTACTAAATAGAAATGTCTCAGTGGCTTCTTCTTGTTGAGCGACCTGTGCGTTCCATTTCTGTGTCTCTTTGAGTGCATATTGCTCAAACTGATCATACTCTTTTCTCAAATATTCGTCAATATGCAAGTCGTAAATGTTGATAAAATGGTGTTTAAGCTTTTTTTTAAAGTCCGGTCCAGCGTTGTTAGTTGGATCAAGTTCATTGATAAACCACATCATATGAACATAAAGAAATGGAACAACTTCCAAATAATTGTATATTTTAGTCTGTGTCGAAACGTGTTTATCTTCTTGAGGTTTAGATTCAGTGTCTATAGTGTCAGTGTCTTGTTCTTCATCTTTGTATAAAAGTAGAATAGAGTTGAATAGCTCAACTATGTTATCTTCGATAATGTGTTCGCATAGAGGCAGTAAAACAGGAACGTTGGAGGGAAATAATGAGTCAATTACTTTCGCTTCTTTATTAATGTCATCGGCAACCTTTTTGAGAACTTCTTGAAGCTTTGTGTTATCCAGTTTCAGTGTATCTTTGTCAACTAGCTCCTCCGCGCTCATGAGTTTTTCGTAAACAAGTTGATTCTTTTGAGTAAATAGTTGCACACACGACTCGCCTCCGTTAAGAGTGACGAGAACTTTAGCGTATTTGGCTACTCTGCCATTAATATCACCTTCGTCATAGCCCTGCTCGAATTCGGCCAATGCTGCATTTTCAAACATTTCGTAAACACTGTTAAAGCTTTCAAGATTTTCATAATGATTTTTTTCCAGGGGGTCTGATTTGGCAAAAATTTTTAGTTGGGCTAGTATCTGAGCTTGAGTGATGGTGTCTCTATAGAGTCTAAACAGCAATGGTTCTGTGTGTGTCCCTGATCTTACTGTGTCGATATATAAAGGGTATAGCGTCTTGTAGATTTTCATATAAACTTCTCGAGCATTTTGTGGTGTACATTTGGACGTCAATTGGGCGATATCCAAAACATCAGCCAAGTTCCCATCGCTACTAGATGAAGTGATACTAGTATTTGTTTCAACAGTGTTTAAAGATAGAGTGTTTTGATTTGATTGTGCTGGTTCAGTGACAATGCTTTTATTATGAGACCATAGGTTCATATTCCGCAGTCTTTGTATCCATATCTCACTGTTGCCATATACTGCTCTATTGAGTCTCTTGTTTACTTGGGCTAGAGAGCAAAGATCTGGAACAGAGAGATCTTCCAGAATGCGATTTAGTATTGGCGTAGGTAAGGACGAGATACCATTTTGGCGAGATGCTGATGTAGGAATTAGCAACGGTAGTACCATTGTCCCTTTGATTTATATTTCAATCAGGTAAAAATAAAGACGATTAAATTAAATGGATTGATTGGTAATGGGGAATCTTGTTTTAGTATTTAACCAAATCGAAATAAAGTTAATTGCATTTGTTTAAAGCTTCCTAATTTGATACTTTTACAATGAAGGGGATAGATGGACGATGATGATGATGATGATAATAATAACAAGCTTTTATCGTATCCTCTTTCTCAATTGACGTATCCTTGACAATATACTAAAAAATGCCTGTCTATACTTACCTAGTGAGACTAAGGAAGATTTAGTCTCTACAAATCGTCATAGAGCCCAAATCACGTTATTGGGTAAGGGTGTGCTGAGTCAGCATTAAAATTGAAATTATTTAATCGGTATGGGAGACTAGTAGCATCATATTTGTAGTACCTGAAGCAAAGGATTAAGCTTGCAAGGAAAAGAGAGAAAAATGAAGAAAAAAAAAAAAAGAAAGAAAAAACAAGGCTTGGAAGAACGTGACTTCTAGGCATCAAACTACCAGTTACAAGTGGATCTTTCATTTTTATTATTATTTTTTATTTCATTGTATTTTGAAATAATAGTTAATAGTAATAAGAATATCAATAAATCGATAGAATGAAGACGGTATATAGACGAAAATACAATAACGGGTTCTGACCTTTGTATGGAAGTAAAATTTTAAGTTTGGATCATTTTTTGCTTGTTTTGTTCTGGTATCTATCTACCGAGATCCAAATAGGTAAACATGAAAACAAAACAAAAAATAAATAAACTGTTGATCTGTTGTTTATTTATTTATTTCTTCATAAATATATATTTGATAAATTAATAATTTGGAATATGTTCATGATCTTTTTGAAATCTTTTTGAAAACTAAATAAAGCTAAAATCAATTGTAAAGTTTTACATTTTTTTATTTTTTTCTAGTTTTTTTTTTTTTTTTCTTCTTGATCTACCAATATCTATAAACGCTTATATTGCCTGATATTGAAGGTTATTAATAATAGTAATAAAAGTTGTTTGTTCCACCCTGTGATTTCTTTTGCAGGAAAATGGCTGTAAATTAATAAAGTCCAGGTTGTATAGTACTAAATATCTTTCTTTCTCTGTAGTACTATAGTACTAACTAACCCACCATATTAACTCTTCCTCTCTAAACTCTCTTACTCTTTTTTTCTCCCCCCTTTTCCTCTACAAATTTAACAACAACCTCATAAATCTTCCACATTAATTTTTTTTTATTGTTTTTCTTTTCCTTTTTTTTCCCTCTCTTCCTCTCTCTCTTTTTCTAAAATCTTTTTAATTTTTTCTAGATCACAATCCCCTCCCTCCAGCATTTTTCATCTTTTGTGTTCCTCGATATTTGTCTCGTAATCGAAGGACTTGTTCTCGTCTAGTTTTTCCATTTGTAGAACAACCCGCCCCTTTTTCCCTCCTCCCCCTTTTCTCAAACCATCAAAGTATGACATCGTCATATCCAAAAGATGAAATGGACATATTGGCCCAGAGGATCGTATATAGTTCGAAAACTTTTGATCCAGAGACTCGACTGCCAATTGTCATAATGAACTCAACCTCCTTTCCTAGCTCCCCCGAAAAATACACACCGGAGCTAATGTCAAAAATCATCTCTAGACTTCCCAACTCAAGTTACGTACTAGTGTTTTTTGCCTGTGGGGCACCAAATAAACCTTCATGGTCGTGGATTTCAAAAATATATAATATGCTCGACAGACAAATTAAAAAACGAGTTGGAAAGGTTTATATTGTTCATGAAAGCTGGTGGGTCAGAGCCGTTATGGAAATGTTTAGAGGAATCGTTTCCAACAAGTTTAAAAGCAAGATTATACATGGTAAGTCGAATCAAAGATTTGTCTACCAGATATAGTTTATTCTAACCTTTTATTATTTATTTAGTCTCAAGTTTATCTCAACTAGCAAAGCACATTGACATTACACTCATCAACATTCCTCCAGATGTATATATTCACAACATAAAAAACGAACCCGTAATCACAATTCCACGTCATCATTCACCCATCTTTGGTGTTCCTTTAAAGAAAGAAGGAAACAGAATAATATATCCTAAAATGTGGCCAGATTGTATACAATATCTTAAAGTCACTGCTATATTTACTAAAAACATTTTTCAAAAAGAAGAGGATTCTGAACTAGTAAAAATTGTTAAACAGTGTTACGATAGAGGTCAATTATTAGATTTGGACGATTATGGGTATGTTATTTTATTTTTATTTTTTTTTTGTTTCTTTGATTTTTCTTTATTGTCTTTATCTTGTTTATTAAAAAAAGGTGTTTTTACAAACGTTACCCTTTTTTTAATTTGTTGATTGCGTAAATACAAGACAAATACGAGCAACAAACACCTAACTTGTAACGTCAAACTAACTATTTATTTATTTATTTTTAACTCTTTATAGTCCTCATGTCACTGCATCACTCATTAAAACATATCTACAAGAATTACCAAATCCCTTATTACCAATCAAATACATTCCATTACCCATACAAGACACATTAGAATATAATTTACAAGTATTCAAATCTCTTCCAGACATTACTCAAAAGTTTATAACCGACTTAATACCCTTATTTATTTCAATCATTGACAATCACTCTAGAACTCTTCAAACACCCAAAACCATCGCTGTTAGTATATCTCCTAGCTTAATTGGCCGATATGCATCCAGTAAAGAAAGCATGGCCATTGCAGTCAGATTCACTCGCAATTTAATCGACTTTTGGCCTCAAATCTCTTCAAGCTTAAATATAGATTCAAGCGACGAGGAATCTGAAGATGAAGGCCTCTACAAGCCTGAATCAAACCCAAGTTTTAATCGTAAAGCATTTTCTAGGCATTTAAATGGAAGTCTACAAGACCGAACCTTAAAACGAGTAAACTCTGATCTCAGCTACTCTTCTACGGGTAGTGATGGGTCCTCCCCACATGGCAAAGTATCAGCATTAAACGATGAATTATCTCAAATCCCTCATTTCTCAAATACAGATGCTCGATCTATATCATCATCCAATTCTTCGATTTACTCTGGGATTGAAGGCAGAACCACAAACATGTCTGTTGCTCCACCTCTGGATAAAAAAATTACTGACTCTACTGGTAGACTGACATGTAGAAGTGATGAATCGTTAGTGACTCCAACCACGCCAATTTTTGCATCAATGTCGACTCCATCAATCCCATCTACTCAAAACATGACTAACGGTAATAGCAATAGCGGCAGTAGTAATAGTAGCAGTACTAGGTCATCATTAGCCCAGCCTCCTCCACCTCCTCCACTACGTAAATCGGCGTCTACTGCATTTCGAACCAGCTTCACTAGTGGGGAGTTACGAGAACGAAAATCAATGTCGAGTCTTAACGATAAAAGAAGCTGCTCATTGCCCATTGGGCCCAATGGAAAGCCAGTGAGCATATCTACAAAGCGAGGTAAAATGGTTGCTGAGCTGGCCAAACTGTATGAAGAACGAGAAGAGGTTGGAGTCTTGCAAGAAGTCAAAAACCAAAGCAACATTAAACAATCTACTTAGCATGTTGTTTTTTATTATTCATTGTACAAACATAGCTCATTGATAAATTATTATATAACTTTTTGTTTATTATCTATTTAGAATTGAAAGAAAAAAGAAAAATTATTTATTTATTTATTTTATTCCTTTTAAGGATTTTGTTCAATAAAGAGCTTAGTGTATTACAAAGGTTGAATAGTTATATTACACATTGAGTAACTATAATGATTACCCGGATTCTATATCAAAAAGTGAATGGAGACAAATTGTGGCTAGTGAGCTCGGTTTGCGGCAAATGCTAGGTAACAAGCTGGCCAATAGCAGCTCGGCGATCGCTACACTGGGCAGATTGTTGCTACTCAACTTAAGCTGCTGCATCGCCATGTCACATGATATTTATCAATTAAGTACTTAATCAAAGGCCCAATTCAAGGGCTGTCACCTAACTGCACGTACTTAGTAGTTAACAAGTTAAGGTTTTTTGTATCTTTTTTTGTACACGGGCAAAAATTATCAAACCATGTGGAATTAAAAAATTTTTCAGTCGCTATTTTTTATTTTAATTTTTTTTGCAATATAAAACCAACAAGATTTCCTCCATTGTTGATTAATTTTTTCTTTTCTCCTTTTTTTTTTTTT
>CBXB010000025.1:51203-61658 GCA_000817185.1 Magnusiomyces clavatus CNRMA 12.647
AATTTTTTTTTTTTTAGCCTTTTTTCTTTTGATTATGTTCAAATAAACTAAAAATGACCAAACTCACTCAAGAGGCTATTCAAAACCTCACTCAGCTTGTTGACCAAGCTACAAACGACCCTTACAAAGATATACCCGGTGCAGCCGTCACTATCGTCAACAAAGAAGGCAAAGTTCTTTTCAATTATGTCAAAGGAAAGGCTGGGTTAGACGAAGGTCGAGGCCCTTTGAGAGATGACTCAATCTACTGGCTGGCATCTTGCACCAAGCTTGCCTCATCTATTCTTGCCCTTATTGCAGTTGAAGAAGGTAAATTGTCTTTGGATGACCCCAAATCAATTGCCAAGTATTGCCCTGAGCTCAGAAACACACCAATCATAAAAGATGTTTCTCCAGATGGGGAGATTAAGCTCGTTCCAAAAAAGAACAAGATTACCCTTAGAATGCTGCTTACCCATACGGCCGGATTCTCGTATTCCCATTTGAACAAAAACATTCTTTATTACTCAAAACTGTTTGGCATCAACGAAGGTACTGGCTATGATTCAAGTTTGTTGCAACCACTCACTTTTGAACCGGGAACTGACTGGGGCTATGGTATTGGCATTGACTGGGCTTGCAATGCCATTGCTAGAGCTTACAACTCAACATTAGAAGACCTCATGCAGGAAAAAGTTTTTAAACCTTTAGGGATTAAAGACAGTTCTTTTGTTCCTAACGAATCCATGAGAGAACGTATTGTCACTGTGAGCGTCCGAGGAAGAGATGGTATCCTGAGACCCACTCCACGAAACACAGCAAGAGTACTAAATCCAAACCCAAAGATTGCTTTGGCAGCTCAACAATACGGGGGCTCCGGCTTGTATACATGCCCTTTAGAATTTTCCAAACTTTTTATTGCTCTCTTGAACGATGGTGTCTCACCGCATACAGGCAAGCGCATCTTGTCAACAGAGATGGTTAACGAGATGTTTACTAACCAGATTCCTCAGTTTCCAAACTTTGGTCGCGAACGTCCAATGACTTCCTATATACCATCTCTGGCCAACTCGCTTCCTCAGATCTATGCTCAAAGCGGTGATCCTCCACAAGGCTGGGGCCTTTCATTTTTCTTGAATCTGGTTCCAACTGATACTGGAAAACCCAAGTACTCAGCCTTTTGGTGCGGAATCTCCAACACTTACTATTGGATTGATAGAGAAACTGGAATTGCTGGGCTAGTCTTTGCTCAAGTGTTACCTTTTGGTGATAAAAAGGTAGACAAGTTGTGGAATGATGTTGAAATAGAAGTATACAAAGGAATAGTCCAAGAAAATGTCTCGAAATTATAAATACTAGAATATAGATGTTTTGTTTTTCAGTTTGTATTGCAATAAAATACTTTAAAGCTATTGATTTCAAAAGTGCACATAAATGACATTTTAAACAGGAGTTGGGATCTTTCTCAATTAAGAAAACCTTTATTGTACATCAACTTAAAAACTGCAGGTTTTAAAACCGTCAAATACCTAAACTTTTAGTAGCACAAATTGATAAAACTATAAAAATACATAAACTTGACGAAAAACACTAGGTATAAGCGAAGATGAATGTGGAAAAATAATGAGACTACATAAAAGTCATGTTTGAGACAGGGAAGTGGATTGTAGGGCTTTGTATAAATATGAATCTCAAACTAAAAAAAGTTAATAAGACATTTAAGTTAGATTGCATAGACTTTTATGACGTTGAAAAAGTGCAAAAGTTTTCTCTACAAAATTTCTAAAGTTTATTGTAAACGGCTTTCTAGTTCAAAGGCCTTGAACACTGTTAGATTTACTTGAAACTCGGACAATAAAAAAATTAAAAAAAAAAAAAAAGTTTAGGTGATTACTAGATCTAAAATATACTCTCTTAATATTAGAACTTATGCGGAAAACACAAAGAAATTTCATTCAAAAACCTAAATCTAGGCTTCTGAGATCTCTTCAACAGTTGAAATAATATTCAAACAACCTTCTAAATCAATCAATATTAGTTTGTAAAGCAGGAAAACAAAATACTTTATATTTTTTTTTGGCATAATTCACATTTAGCATGTTAAATACGCGCTAAATATTTAACACGTTATTTAGCAGATAGTTTCAATATGATTTTACTCACAATATATTAGCCATATCATTTTGAGAATTACAATATTGAAAATCTGCTACCTATATCTACGTGGTATACAACTTGCATGGCAATCCGGATAACTTTTTAAAAATAAACGCTTTACTGCCAAACCCCATAGTTAACTTTATTTCTCTTTATTTTCACAAATACAATATTTTACAGGGCAAAACAACGTCCAGCTAAAAAGAATTTTGATTGTATACTTCCCCACTAACTTTCAAGCACAAATAAAAAAGAAGCATTTTTTTAAAAAATTGAGAGAAATTACAAAATTTAAAGGTTAACTAACCCCTTTTTGTTTTTGCAAATTCCAGTGAAATATTCAAATTTGTTTGAAACTCATATATCTTGTAGAATAGAAAATTTCAAACTTGTATATATTAATCTTACTTGTTCTAAAGTAACATAAGGTTCATTTTTCATAGTCTAACTACAAGAGTTCACTATGGGGTTTTGCAGAGCAATTTATTCAAAATATTTTTTTAATATCTGTTTGGAGATTTTTCAACAGATGGGTCTGAAGAATCAGTTTATTATAGCACTTTTCTGAATTTTATATTTTTTTTATTGGAAAAGTTAGAAGAGCTTTTGTAAGTTGCTAAATATTTAGCAACAGATTTAATACCTTACAGTTGCCATATTAGGACAAATGTCACATGATAAACACGTCAGAAATTGCCAGTTTTGAAAAAAAACCTTTTTATTTCGCGTTCCTGTTTATTATCAACATTTTCGCGTTTTGTTTTACACTTTTATTATTAACTTACTATCCATATTCCAAATCTATATCAATAAATTAACCTTTTATCAAATCGCTTTATGATAAGAAAAGGAGAACCAACACTTATTATTTGTACGTGTTAAAAACTATGAAATGTCTAGCCCTAATATTCTAGGCGACCAATGGAACCTTGAGACGCCGTCACAGTATCAATTTTATCAAGAGCTTGTTGCAATCGATGAAGGGAATGATCGTGAAAGCGACGAGGACTATGAAATTGGAGCTAGTCAGTGGCCCATGTCCAAGCGGAAAAAGAGACAACGGGAACAGAAGCTGAAAAAGAAACTAGCAAGCTTAAATCCAACAACACCAAACGGCAAAAAGAAACTATCCACCGTAAAGGAAAACAAAAATACTCCAAAAATGTCATCATCTTCGTCGTTATCGTCACTGCCGGCAAAGAAAATAGTGAGCCTCAAGTATAGCACACCTGTCAAAGACAGGAGCTTGGAACCAAAAAGTAAAAATGGCAGCAGTAGGCCTCTAATAACTCCAAAAACTGAACCGAAAAGAGCATCATCTGTTACGCCAGGATTAAAATCAGCAACAACAAACTATAGTCATTCAGCCAGAACCTCCAAAAAAATCACAGATTTTTATCCTCTAGTTGGCTCTTCAAAAAATAGCAAAAGCAAAATAAATCATGAAAGTGAACATCATGAAAATGTGTTACTACCCGAATCATTTCACGAAACAATTAATAATACTCCGACAAAAATAGGCTGTAATAATCGAAACCCTAATTCTGAAGCAACGCCATCATCTCATGACACGCATAATCAGACTAATGATAACCAAAACAACCAATCTTTAAAAACTCCCGAATTTCTCAAAAATGTCACAGAGATTCCAGGAACAACACCCGAACCGACGCCACTGCTGTCGGACGAACAGCTAGAGTCAAGCAAGTTTCTTAAAGAACTAAAACCTACGACTAAAGAATCTCATTTGGCCTTATTCAATCAATCCTCTCGAAGCAAAAAAAGAAGGTTGTCAAAATCAGCTGAGCCGAAAGTGTCAAAAACTTTTGAAGACAGCTCCATATCAAGTATTGATGAAATACCGGAGTCTAATCCTTCATCTTTTACTGCTTTAGAACTTTACCAAAAATCTCCAACTAAAAAATCAGAAATTGGTTTAGCGCAAGAAAATGATGATGAAGAAAAACAAGACTTTTCTGATCAAACACTGTTGGCTTTGCCCAACCTTGATGAAGCTTATGTTGTCAATTCAAGCAGTCAAGAATCCCTTTCTCATTCACAATCCGATACACAAGATGAATCAGTTGCTGAATCTTTAGATTTAGGTGACATCAAAGCAGATTTTCCAAATGATGAAAATGAAGAAAGCCATCTCACAATCATATACTCATCAGATGAGGAAAAGAAAACGCAAACTGGGGATAGCACTGTATTCAAACTAGAACAAATAGATAAAAAAGAAGAGGTAGAGGAAGAAGAAGAAGAAGATGTGCCATTTGAATGCGGACAACGGGACCCATATTATAGTTCTGATGAACATGATGAAAGTGAAGAAGATGAAGAACTTTCAACTGAATTACAAAGTCCTGTACTTAAAAGACCAATTCGTCAAAGTAAACCATTTTCGCGAGCCATGTCTCTATTTTCAAATGTTTCAATTCTCGAACCTGCACCCCCTCCTCCACCTATATCTTCATCTCCAGTTTCTACTGATACAGAGAATAAAGAAGAAGAAGAAGAAAAAGAAGAAGAAGAAGAAAAAGAAGAAGAAGATTATTATTATTCTTGGTCACGACATCAGTTTCCAGAAATTCTTGGTCTTAATAAACCGTCAGCAATACCTTTATGGGGCATAAACAAACTAAAAGCAAATACCACTGAATCAATCCATATACCCAATGCTGATTCTGTTCCTGCCACCCAGCGAAGCGCAAACTTGTCTTCATCAGCGTATAATACAGATTCCACGACAAGTGCAGTAGTAGACCCTCAAGCTACTGTCTCTATTGGAAATCAAAGCGATAACAATACCCTTAATGATGATTTTATGATCAAGTCAGCTAGAGCTACTGGAAGCAGTGGCAGCAAATCTTTAAGAGAGTTAGCAAACAAACGTTTGAAAAATGAGTTTAAGAAACCATCAAATAAGAAAAAGATGAACTCAGAGCATTTAGAACATGTTATTATGCCTTCTGGACACAGTAATACTGAAGAGGAACTAGTTTCTGCTTCATTTCCTAAGAGTCAGGATTTTTTACTGAGCCTTAGCCAAGAAGAAGATCCATTTACGGTGACTGGCAATAGTTTGAAAAATAGTATTGTTCATAAGTCTTGTTTTTTAAATAAAAAACAGAAAAAAACTAAAGCAAATATTCCATCTGTCACTATGAAAAATAAAAAAATCAACAAAAAGACTCTCTTTGACCAATCGAAACATGATGAATCTTATAGTGACAGTGATACTGCTTTAGAAACAAAAGAGCCAATACATCATAATCGAAAGATGAAAAAACAAGTTCTTTACAGTTTTGATTCTGACGATGAAGAGGTTTCAGAGAGTGGTAGCGAAAGCTCGACTCTACTATATGGATTAGAAAAATGCCATAAAAAGATAAAGAAACCTGCTTTAGTTGTTGGAGAATCTGAAAAGGTAAAACTTACTAAAAGTAATAACAATAAACAAAGGTCTAGAAAAAGAAAACAATTAAAAGAAACAGAAATCCAATGTCTAGAAGGGGAAAGAAGCTTCCCTGTATCTTTTACTAACCAAATAAAACAACAACCAACCCTTTCTCAACAACACTCTGATGAAGCTGAAGAAGATGAGGATTGTGAAAAGGATAATAAACATGATATTTTTTCACTTTCTCATTCTGTCCAGTTTCAAAAACCAAAAAAATTACCATCACCAATAGGAAAAGGGAAAGAAAAAAAGTCTCAGAAATTTTTAATATCTAGCAACTCCAAAAGAGAAAATATCAACTCTCGAAAAAATTATTTCAATGATTGCTCAATCCTTCTTGACAAGGAACAACTATCTTTTGAAAATTCAAATAGCCATAACAAACTATTTTCAATACAAGATCAACGAAAACGAATTGTAACATTTGAAAATCCAACTAAACTTGTTAACAAACTTCGAAATCCCCATTCTAAACCACCACCACAACAACAACTTTCTACATTATCAACATCATCAACATCGTCATTATCATCATCATCTCAAAAATCAAATTCAGGAATATCTGATATGATGAATAAATATATTGATTTATCATCATCATCTCAACACAGTTCGTCTTATCCTCATCCAACAACAAACGTATCCTCTTCTTCATTATCATCTTCTTCTTGTTCACAATCACAAACTCAATCTCCAAAAATTCAAAACAAGTTTTCTTCTCCTTCTTTTACACCACCAAAAAGGAAAAATACAAAATTTTCTACTTGGTATAACGATAATGTTGATGATCATAATAATAATAATAATAATAATAATCAACATTCTTCATTATTAACTTCACAAAACTTTTCTTCAAGTACTCAGCCAGTTGTTCCATCTACTCAAGACTTTTTGAATGAACTCATCAGTAAAGAGCATGCTTTAATGGAATCTTTTCCATCTCCAGATGACATAAACTTTCCAATCTAATAATTTATTTATAAAATGGTAAACTATCGATAACATTATTTGGATATAAATATATTGAATGTAAACATGTTAATTTTTTATTTACTTATTTAACTTTTTGTTTTCTTCCTCCTGTATTTATTAATTATACCTATTTTTTTTTTTCTTTAACTTAAAATGTTAATCCGGAAAGCAAACTGGCAGCGCTTCTGGCGTCTACTTGAGTAGTTTCTCCATTTTCAATATCTTGGACGTCATCGTCTTCATTACTTGTAGCTGTACTGTTAACAGATGCTGTCAATTCTCCACTACCAAAGCCTGCTGCCGATGAAGATTGTTGTAATGTCGTTGGGTCGCCCAAATCTTTGGCTCGAACCTTTCTGTCGCTCCATGCGTCGCCCTTGGCGCCTTGACTTGAAATATGAGGTGCCTTGCGTCTAGGAGGATGAGCTTCACGGCCCAGTCTAGAGAGCCCGCCGTTGGCATCAGCAGCACGGACATCTCCTCTGACAGATTCCCAGGCGCTGAGAGCGCGGCGCTCGGCATCAATTATTCGCACAACGTACTCTGCAATGTAACTCTTGATATCTGTTTCGATGCGCTTGGTTAAAATGTTTTTTTCCAGCAACATGTTTTCAGTCACCAGTCGAACCTTGTTGGTCAATTGTTCTTCAAAATGTTCTGCGTTTCTCAGTGAGCTTAGGGCCTCGTCAACTTTGGCGGGGGCAATGTTGGTCGAGCCCTTCAACTTGACAGCAGTCTGGTGTTTTGACTTGGTGGCACTTTGGGCCTTAGCAAGCTCACGCATGAGCAGGTGTCGGTTAGTCATGGCTTCTTTGGCAACATATGCGTCTTTGATTATCCAGTTCAGCCCATCGGTTAGTGTTACTGCCTCCGTTGTTGCTTTGACGGCCTCTAAATCTCCTAGTCCTGTAACAATCTTGCCGAGCTTTCTCCACATTAAAATAAGATTTGTGTTGCCAGTGGTTTCAGTGTCAGAGAATTCATACAGTTTAGAGCCAAACTCGTTCAACGCTAAACCTAAATTGCGTCGAGCCTTTGACAACCGTTCAATTTTGTTGACTGTTTCTTGACCAGTCACGTATAGCTGCTTAACAACAGGTCTAAACTGTGCAAGCTCGATAACTTCATCATGGGGAGGTTGTAGTTGCTTAAGAGCCTTTCTTGTGACACCTGTAGCTGGTGGTTTTCTCTTGTTAACTGGTGAGTACTATAAAGTAAAAATGAAAGGTAGTGGGCTGAGTTAGCAAAGAACAATAATAATACGAAACAAGCGATAGAAGAAAATGAACTTACCCCAAAATCAGATTCAATAAAATGAACAAATTCTTCGTCTCTAGCAAGAATTGGATTGCTTGAAACTCTATCTAACCATAATTGAATTCTCTTTTTGACTTTGATTTCGTCTTCTTCAGTTCCTGCACCGGCAGATGACACGGCTGGAGGAACAGAAGGTACAAAGCACTCAGGGTTAGCGTTGCTTAAATGAGCACCAAATTTAAGAAATTCGTGATGAGTTCTTCTAATATCTCTAAATGTAGTTGTTCTAAATCTTGGAAGTGTAGTCTAAATAATTGAGACAGAATTATTTCAAAAAAGGGTCAGTATATTAAACATTCCGGTAATATTTGTCAGTGTATACTTACATATGCATCAAATTTGATTATTGGGTCTTTCTTCCCCTGTCGTTCTAGTCCAGTTACCTTTAAAATGAGTTTGTATTTCTTTTTCTGTGGTTTTGGTGCTGTTGGCTGTTGTTGCTGCTGTTGTTGCTGCTGTTGCTGTTGTTTGACTGTGTTAGAGGAGGGTGTATCGGTTGAGGGTGGTTGAGAAGGTTGGGCTGGTGACTCTTGCGAAGAAGTCGATGGTTCTGAAGATTGTGTATTTGCTGTATTAGATGTCACTTCTGAATGTTCAGTATCTTCGGAATCTTTTGAAGTTGGCTTTGCATCTGCTGACGAGTCTCCAGCTTTAGATTGTTGTTCATTGTCATTTTGTTCGTCATTGTCGTCATCTTCGGTTTTCCATTGAGATGACAATAGGGATTCATCCTGAGCAAATGGATTTACATCAGGGGCATCGAATCCATCTGGAACGTAAGGTACTGATGATGCCATTATTGTTTGGTTGTTTCAAATATTTTGAAAGAACTGTGGGTTTTGAGAAAATAAGGAAAAGAAAATGATACAAATGCTTGAATCGTATTGAGAGAATAAACGGGCGAGTAAGATGTAAGATAACAAAAATTATGGTGGTTGGATAGAAAAAAAAGATCTATTTGGGGTTGTTACATTACAAAGCTTATTACATTTCTTACAGACACAAAAACTGTGTTAAAACGTCAGTAAATGGGGTTGAAACTGTTTTCTAAAGTCAATTGGTTTAGAATTCAAGATTGAATACCCTTGAATAATAATAAGCACTAGATTTTCAGCTTATATATGCTTTTTTTTTTGACTTATGGTTGTTTTGAGTGTAGTTTGTATGTCTTAGTATAAGCATCTATTATGTGTGATGATGTCGTGGCATCTATCCAACACCACCTATTCTTTCAACATAAAAAAAAACCTGGCCCACATCTTTAATTCCTTCCTTTTATCCTATTCAAATTTTTTTCTAGTCAAAAGCATCAACAAAACGTGTTGTTTTTATTTAAACAAATATAAATATATATAAAATATTACAATAAAAATGTCTACAGCAGATAAATATACTGTCATTCTTCCAACCTACAATGAACGAAAGGTACGTGCAATTAGGATCACAAAATTTCAATTTTGATAGAGCTCTAACTAACATTTTAACTGTACAACTTTAGAATTTACCAATCATCATTTGGTTGTTAGCAAAAACTTTTAATGAAAAGTAAGTATTCCATCTAAGAAAAAACAAAAACAAAACAAAAAAAAAAAAACAATCAAGTTTATTAACTATATATTTTGAATAGTAATTTGGATTGGGAAGTCATTATTGTAGATGACAACTCCCCAGATGGAACCCAAGACATTGCTAAGGAATTGATTGCTGTATACGGTCCTGACAGAATTCTTTTAAAGCCAAGAGCTGGAAAACTTGGTTTGGGTACTGCCTATGTCCACGGCTTGCAATTTGCCAGTGGTAACTTTGTCATTATTATGGATGCTGACTTTTCACATCACCCAAGCGCCATTCCAGAATTTATCAAGTTACAAAAGAAGCACGATTATGACATTGTCACTGGTACTAGATATGCTGGAAATGGTGGTGTTTACGGATGGGATCTCAAGAGAAAGCTTGTTAGTAGAGGTGCCAACTTTTTGGCCACCTTGGTTTTAAGACCCAATGTTTCTGATTTGACTGGTTCTTACAGATTGTACAAGAAGCCTGTTTTGGAAAAGATCATTGCTTCTACCAAGAGTAAGGGCTATGTTTTCCAGATGGAAATGATGGTTCGGGCCAGATCTTTTGGATACACAATTGGCGAAGTTCCTATTTCATTTGTTGATAGATTGTATGGGGAAAGTAAGCTAGGAGGTGATGAAATTGTTCAATATCTAAAGGGTGTCTGGACATTGTTTACTACTGTTTAAATTTATTCTTATAATACAGAAAAAAGACGAGAGTTCTAATATATATAATATTTATTTGTAATAAAAGTTTAATAATATGATCTATGATGATACTGTTTATTTTGAACAATCAATGTTATTCAAAATCTATGAACCGAAGGTCGGAGGAATATTTATTACATTACAGTATGACACGAGTCAAATAGATAGAAAATTAAGGCTGGGCCGAAACAGCCGTATCATTTTTTTCATATTTTATCAATAAGGGACAAATGTAGCAAAATGTAAAAAAAAAGAATTTGGCAGCCATTCATAAAAATGTATTTTTTTTTTTTTTTT
>CBXB010000025.1:69809-98735 GCA_000817185.1 Magnusiomyces clavatus CNRMA 12.647
CAAAAAAAAAAAAAAAAAAAAAAAAAAATCTTAATTTTAGTTTTATACCAATACATTAAAAGTGTTATGTTATGCTATATACCGTTGCTTTGGCCCTATTAATCATTACTTCCAGAAGGCCTATCACTCAAATAATGACTATTCAACAAATGCATTGCAGCGGCAGACTTTGTTTCAAAGTTATCTTCAATCTCTGTAGAAGGTAACTTTTCACCAGTGTTTTTATCGACCCAAGGATAAAAACCCGTTCCAAAATAAAAGTGCTGAACTACAGGAAACTTTCCTAGAACTTCTGCAATATACATTTTAACCATACCTCTATGAATTTTATGCCAAGTAGCTACATGAGCTACATCATATAATGTAGGAGAATGCTCATGAAAAGGCCCTTTTTTCACTTCATTAATAAAGGCAATGGCACTAAAATACAGATTAGTTTTTCTATGACGTTCGACAAAGTGTCTTTTTAGCACAGTTTTGGGTGAGAAACGAGGTGTTGGAGTGTCTGGCTGCGTGATATCAACAATCTGAGCGGAACCTAAAATGTAAGGTAAGTGGAAATGATCGTCTAATCCCCATACTCCATGGCTTCCGGCAGGTTCCAGATTGTATCTCATAATAAGCTTACGAATCAGCTTGAAATAACTTTCAAAAACAAATAGAATGTCTTCCCCAGAAATGTCTTCTTCCACAAGGTCAATTGCACATAACCCTCCAAAAAATGCTAAAAAGCTTAGCTCATGCCCAGTTCCAAAATCCAATCGTTGTCTTGATCCAAATGAACCCAAAAAGTATGGGGTTAGTTCAACATACGGATTTTGATCTGGCTTTAAAACTTTTGAGTCTCCCAAAGTCTCTCTTAGAAAAGTGTCTGCGCTCTTGATTAATTTGTCATGGAAAGTTCTAAACGCCAGGTTACCAAATCTGCGAGGGCCTTCCAAAGGTGGAACGCTCTCAATTATTTGGTCAACCGTATTCATGATTTTCACAATTTTGACTGCAGAGTTGCATCTGGCAGATTCTGGAAGCTCCTTTAATGACACCTTCAACGAAAGGGATCTTATGAGACTTACTATACGAATATATGCTCTGGAATGTCGAGTGAAAGTGTCGACATCTACTGCTGCATTTATACATTTAACAGGGGTTGTGAACCCGGCTTCTCTAATCTGCTGTATTAGCTCATCTTTTGGGGTGTCTGGAATAATCGGAATATCAGGTACTTGAGTTTGAGTTTGTTGTGGAGTTGGAACTGCAGTCACAGGTGATGAAGCAATTCCAGGTAAAATATTTGAAGGTATACTACCAGGACCTGTACGGGGAGCTGGTCTAGGAAATCCAGTAGGAGGGGGTCTGGTTGTTGAAGGAAATTTTGTAGGATCACTCATATTTTAAATATATTTTGTTATTAAATGATTGTATTGAATAGTTGGCTAACTGTAATCATGAAGGTTTCAATTCAACTTCATGTTTATTTATTTATGTATGGTGGTAATGGTCAGCCGCGCGCACAACCGTTACTAGAAATGCTAAGACAAATTTTTTCACAACCACCAATACAACTTTTCTCCACTGTTTTTATTTTTTTTTTTTTTGTTTTGTTCTCACTTGTAGATATATTTCAAGACATTCCTTTTAGTTGTGTTACCATTAGCACGCAACAAACTGTCTCTGACACCCACAATCGTTTAAAAATACCTACATAATGGCTCGTTGGTCGATAGGTCCTTTTGAGCAGCTTCATGATGCCATTGAGGAAGTTTTTGAAAATCCTCAACTGGTTGACATAACAACGTTGACAAGACTTCAGTACATGTTTGATGCTATAAAAGACGACTTTTCTCAATTACTTAAAGTTGCGCCCAAATCTTCAGCTCATAGAGATGAAATTAGA
The DNA here is from genome assembly GCA_000817185.1 of Magnusiomyces clavatus CNRMA 12.647. Lineage (NCBI taxonomy): Eukaryota > Fungi > Ascomycota > Dipodascomycetes > Dipodascales > Dipodascaceae > Magnusiomyces > Magnusiomyces clavatus. The sequence goes on from CBXB010000025.1 coordinate 71,704, forward strand.
AAAGGTTCGTTATATGTTTATTATTAATTTACAAAATTTCAGTTTACTAACTGATTAACTGCTTTTGTATCAGGCGAGATCGAGATCGAGGGAACAAGATATGCTATTAATCAAGAATTCATAAATCAGACTTTTGAAATTTCGGATGAACTTTCAATCGATGAGTTCATAGCAGCAGAATTGCTATGGAACTCATTAGACTACTCTAAACGTAACGACTATTTGCCTGTTCATGGCGCATTACTAGTTTTTCACAATAGACGCCAATACATATTGTCAGATATCAAGGACTTTTTAATGAACGACTTGGCTGATAGTCCATTAAAAATGAAAATTGATTCTTTTATTGAAACAATTATATCCTCCGGACCTACATCTTTTCTATCTAAGATTCTTGACGGACTCACAACTATTGAAACGAATTTTTGCTATCTAAATGAAAAGGAATCGAGAGGCGCTATATTAGGATTATCTGAAAGCGAAGATTTTCGAAATCTGTTGAAGCTTCAGCGAGATTTTCTAATAATGGAACATGAGACGCTTTCCTCAATTTTACACGACTTAATTAAACTGCAAAAAATCAACTATATTGAGGACTTTGCTACTATCCTTTCACACATAAAAAAGATTGAAAGCTACGATACTGTCCTCATTCATTATGTTCCAGTTATTGAATCTCTTTCGTTAATGCTGGATCCATTTTTATGTTCAAATCCATATTCAGTTTCTATTGCTGATATATTCACAATTTCAAAACAGTTTGAACAGGATTGGAAATTGCCATATTGGAAAGGACTTTGTCAATATGTTTTTTTCACACACGCAATTGGCTTTGCAAAGTCGGTTGATTACGGTGATAGCCCAACTATTGATTCGAAAGGTGCTTTTTCTGACCACATTCGGTCAGCCATTGATAACGGGGCTCTTGAGCTTCTATTGTTTATCGCTAGCGACATTAATCATGCTTGCACCACGTTTGAACCATTCTACGACATACGAACAGAGCTACGATATTATGTTCCTACTTACAGCTCTATAGGAGAACCAAAACCATGGTTTTTAGAGATTTTATATTCAACTTTAGAAAAAGTTTGTGAAGCCTCAATCAATCATCTTCATCATATTTTCAACGAAATGAAGTCTAACGAAGAAGACATCTACAGAACACAGAGTACCTTAACATCTTATGATGATCAAGCCCCTATATCAGGAATGGACCTTGAAAGATTTTTTATATTTGTTACTTGTTTATACTACAACAGACCAGACGCTGCATTACCGTTTTGGGCTGATACAGAAGGTGAATTATATGGGTTTGTTCTATGGGCATCTCATTGTGAAGTTGTATTCATGTCTGCTGCTTTTTGCACAATGTTGGCAGCTTTAGCTTCTGGGCCAGAATGTGCACAAGCCGTTAATAAGTTCCTGCTGGTAGGAACATCTAGCACTACTTTGGCTTTCAAATCAAAGAAGGTTGACAAGGTCTCTTGGAACTTGATTCATCGGGCAATTAGTAGAACTATAAGCAACCTCAAGCCTCCTCAACCACCACCAAGCTCTTTACTTCTTTCTAAAGCAAAAGTTATAGCTGACATCCCAAAACTTGATACCTCAAACGTGATTCTTTTAACATCATATGTGCATATTCTTTCCCAAGTTGTGAAGTATAGCCCAACAGCAAGAGACTTTCTTTTCAATACTACCTTTCAAGTTATTAAGCACAATCATGAAGAATCCAAAAACATGCAAAAAATAACTCCATTGGCGTTAGCACTTCGAGACAATCAATCCGAATCTTCTAATAGTATTCCTGTCGGTAGACCTCAGTCCATTTTCACAATTCTATTAGATTTCCTTTCATTTTATACTCCATTATATGGTCCTATTCTTTATACATTTGCTGGATTTGCACGATCGTCCAGTCGAGAGATTAATGATCATATTTGGGTAGCCCTTGATCAATGGCTATTCAACACAACTATAGCTTTTCCTCAAAACGAGTACCTAAGCCCCAACGTACCACCTAAGGATAGAATTGCTAAACTTATTGATAAGTATTCTACAGTATTGGGTCTTGTGTCTCTGTTACAATCACTTATTGATCGCCCATCTGAAGAGGATTCTGGGCTTTATAGTTTGCCTTTTCCTGAAAACATTGGAGGCAAGTATCGTATTCCAGGTGTCTGGCCGTATGTCGACTTTGTCATTAATGGCGTATTTTACATTGCTGCAAACAAATTAAACATGGGAAAACCATTCTATTACTTGATTCAGCAGCCAGCGTTAGAGTTTATATTAAGCTGTTTGAAACGATTTGATCCTGAAATTCCAATAATCTCAGCAAGTACCGGAATTGATACCAATGCCATAGTCAACACATCTTCTTATAACGATTATGTCATAGCTCACCCCAGTTCAATTGCCATGTCTCTTCTTTTCAGTAGTGATATCTATAATTCGCTAATTAAGATAGCATCAATAGACTATGAGTCTATTCAAAATCTTCCTGAATCACATCCCGAGGTCTCAATCCTTATTAACAGTTTGAGAATTATTAATGACATTTTAAATTTACAAAACATTTTTATCGACATTATCAAAGCAACTGGTATCTCTAACAATGTAAATCCTATCGAGCTAAGCACTCATGGCTTGACATCTTTTGAGGATGCAATTCTTTACAATCTGTCTCTTATTCCAAAATTGGCACTTTATGTTAGCTCTCCAAATACCACGCTTGCTAGAATTTCTTTACGTCTTTTAGATCGCCTTTCTCATTCTAGTCAGTTTACAGCACCGTCATATTCTACCGTTGACTCTCGTATTCGTGGGAATAGAATGTTGAGTATTTTGGAAACTGTTGATGAATCCGTAAAGATTAAAGAAGGATTTGTTGAGCAATTGGATAGATTGGAAGACTCGTATGAAATCCCTGAAGATGCTGAACCTAACTTGGGCATGATCATAAAGGAAGAGATTCTTCAATTTTTATATCTAAATTTGTCTAAAAGCTCACGGGAAGCTTCTGTATCACATCTTTTACTTGGTTTCAGGATTGAAAGTGATGGATCCTTGTCTTTAGACACTTCTAGAGGTGGAATTTTATCTGAGATTTCACTACTTCAAACAATTTTGAGAATTTCTAGAGAATCTTTGCAGGCTATGACAGGCTCATATGTTCCATATGAACCATCAAACATATGTTGCTTGTGTTTTAAAATAATTGAAATTCTGATAAAGAATCCTATTTCTGGTTACTTGATTCTTGGTCATCTTAGGGAACAAGAATACTTTTTAAGCCAGCTCAAAGAAGAGCCTGTAGTAGATTTAAAGGCTATATGGGAAAGTGCTCCTTTCGTTGATGATCCGTTTTTTTACTCTTCTCCTTCTTGCAAATCTATGATTTCATTTATGGATAAGCGAGCTTCTCTTTTAGAATGTCTCTCTGTTGAAATTCACTCTGTCGCAATTAGCGGCTCTTTGTCCTTGGCCTCAAAATATATTGAAACTTTGGTGAATATGGATTTGCAAGGTATTAACTCATTTGGAACTTCTGACGCCACAAGAATTTTATCATTTTTAGATGTGCTTGAATTTAACGTTCCTTCTAAATCTCCTATTGATGAAGAGATTATTGACAACTTTGGAGAACAGCTGATATCATATTATTTAAGACATGAATCAGAATTAGATGACAATTGCGCCATTGCCGATCTCAGATTTTTACTAAAGCTAAGGGGTCTTGAATATGTTAAATCCAACAGAATTCAATCTATAGACGACCCAGATTTTCAAAGAGCTTCTGAATACGTTGTTGAACAACTTTCCAGAAATAGACTTTTAGAAAAACTCAGAAAGACCCAATTATCGTGTCTAAGGTCATGGAGTAAGCTCCTATTGGTTATTGTCAACGATGCAGATATGACACCAAGTGATCGTACCAATCTTCTTTTGGAATCTTTCCAGGCGGTGCTTCATAAGCTTTCTGTGTACTCTGTTAATGACGCAGAATATGCCGAAACTATTGCATCTCTATTGGTCTCCTTATACAGCATTTATCTTGATGACGTCAAAGAAATAGAGAGTATTACTAGCAATAATGGATCAATGGCCCTTAACAGAGTTTCTTCATTTGTATCGACTGCTTTGACAATTAAGAAAGGATCCGCTGATAGAACCTATAATCTTTTCAAAGCAGTGGTAAGCTCTATCTTGACGCCTATATCTACTCCCACTTTAAGATCCGAGCTCTATGTTATTGCATACAAATATCTGAAGAACGCACTTTCTGATCCTACATTAACTAAGGACTCACTGCTAATAAAAAGAAGTATTCAAGTCATTCGATCTTCAGGTGATAAACTCATTGAGTTGATTGCTACAGATGCACTTAATGGTGAAGGAACAACAAGATTAACCGCTTATATATTACTTGAAGTTTTTGCTACCCTTTCTATTCGGGCTGATTCTACGTTTTTGTTAGACACTTTGATCAAGTATAACTTTTTGCTTTTGATCGTTGAAACCATTTCTTATTCAGACTCAGAAATTGTACGACAAAACACCGATAGCCAGTCTTCTGGAGCAGCTTTATCACGAAAATATGGCAATACATCTGGAGTTACATCTTCTACGCGCAGATATTATGAGCTGACAATTTTTAAAGTTACATTATCACTTTTGATTCAACTAGTTAGAGTACCAAAAGGTGCCCGATACATTGCCCAATGTGGCTTATTTGAAATTCTTAAAACTTGCAAGTTTTTAAGAATAGATCCTGATGTAGGCATCGATATTCGACCAGCGTTCAGACCAAAAGCTTTGGATCTAGCTGATAACGTTTACAAACACTCTGGAACTGATAAGTCTCGGCATTTTAGTAGCGTCCTGTTAAGAACCAATCATAACCACGATCATTTTGGAAGTGGATCATTATTATATTCACATGCAAAAACTACGGAATCAAATAAATTATTTTATGATCCTCAGACAACATTTTATGATTTAGTAGGGCCTACATTCCAACTTATAACAGCCATCCTGCTTACTTCTGGAAGCGCCAATGAAAACATTCTTTCTAAGGTCAAGTCATTTTTACAAAGCCATGAATTACTAGTGGTTGCTCTTCTTAGAAAAGATACATTTTCTGAAAGCCACGAAAATTCCAGCAACAGCACCGGCAGCGACGCTCTTTCATTTGGCTCTAACCAACCTACAAAAACAAATAGCTCTTCTTTAAAGTCAGGCCTTGTCACTGTTGTCAATAGTGAAGATGCAGCTCAAATAGCCAAGAGCAAAAAGATTTCATCGATAATAAAACACATTGTTCTGCTTGTTTCTTTGACAGGATATATCAATTCCAGCTCTTAATCTGCTCTTATATACTATTTATCTGGTATAGTTCTTTAGTTATCAATTGATCTTTTACTTTTTGATAGAAAAACAAAACTGTTTTCTTTTTTCTATTCGGTTTATAATCTATTAGTTAATTTCATTTATTATATTTAGAAAAATGCAATATAAACAAATCTGTATTTATGAACTTATTCAAATGCAACAAATTTACAAGAATCCAGGAGGAGGGCCATAATCGTATTGACGTTGAGAAACAGCCTTTAAATCTTTCATAATTTGTTTTGTTAATTCTTGTTTGTTTTTAATTTGAAAATCTGAGGCTGAGGAAGAAGACGAGAGATTTTTCTCTTCCAATATAACCACTTCACTATTAGTAGACCCCTGCTTTTTTGTTAATTGGTCTGAGCTGAGAAGCCTGGTCAGATTAGTTTTTGGTTTAGAAGCTTTAGGAGTAGAGGTTGTGGCTGGGTATTCAGGGTTGAAATCAGTATTCTTATTGTTAGTGTTTGACATGCAGGGTTGAGAAGAATTTGGTACCTTAGCAAATAGAGATCTTTCAGGGTGATTTTTATAAGAAGAATTTAGCTGTTCACTGATAGAGTTAGTATCAAGTTTGTTGACAATAGAATCCATGCTTCCAGTACTGATTGATCTTTTATTTTTGTGCACATATGATATATAGTCTTCATCATATAGTATACTGTTTCTAGTTTGATTGGAATTGATAACATCATGCTCAATGGATGATGAAATTTGCTCTTCGCACCAATCACATCTATTTGCAAATGGATCAAAATTAGCTGATGAAGAATATTTACCAAAAGTAGTGGTCGGAAAAGCCTTGTTTTCCTGTTCCACATCGTTGGAATAAACCTGTTCGTTATCACAAGACGTACTTATGAGCGGTTTGAGATCATTGTAATACTGAGCGTAGATAGTACAGAGATCATATTTCAGTGGACTTTTACTACCGTCAATAGTTTCAGTAATAAACTCTTCATAATATCTGCTTCTTCTCTTTTCATATTCCTTGTACTTTAGATTTTCATTATTATCTTCAGATTTGTTCCATGCTTTAAGAGTATCTTTTCCGTTGCTCTCCGATTGATTAGAAACTTTGTTTGTATAGGTGGTTGATACCGCAGTATTTGTGGGCTGTGTGGTTACGGCTTTCGTCATAGCCGAACCAAGTATGCTATTATTGAATGAACCGAGACCATCAAAGGAAGTATCCATACGGTTTTGAAAGACAAGTCGCAAATCACCATAAAGGTAGTATTTTGACTTTGAGACCCTAGCAATCTGTAAATGAACAGCATAAGCTAATGTTTTTTTACATTTGCTTTTCTTTTGTTTTTTGGATTCTTCTACCAAATCATGATGGGAAATTTGGTCGTTTTCTCGCTTTTCTCGTGGTTTGCTATTGTGATTTGATTTAGTTGGCGTAGATAACTCAGACTGAAAACTGTTTGAACTCTCTATTTTGGTGGCATAGTAATCCTCATCCGATTTATGATAAATGAGTTGTCTAATAAAAGTTTTCTCCCTAACCTTTAGAAATGAGACATCATATGGAATCAAATACGCCCGCACAGGTAGTTTATCAGGACTACTGACGATAATTTGAACTTGCCCTTTTTCCGGTATTCGATAACCGGGAAAAGGTAATGAATATGTGGGTGACTTTTTTTCCTTGCTTTGCTTTTTTAAATGGCCACTATCTTGGCTCTCCATGTTGATTGTATTATAGCTATGATGCAATGACTTTGAATTTTGTGAATCATTGTTTAAATACTCTTGGATCGTGGCCATTCCTTTTTCAAGTTTCCCGCTATCGTAGAACTGTTTCATGTAATGAGCCTCCAAATCTATGCTGGCTACATATGGGCTTCCTTTGCCTACGTTCCCAGTTTCATGTAAATCGTAGTCATAGAAAACGGCATCAAAAAGTATGTTTAGTTGCTTTGGAAACAGGAATTTATATTGCCTATTTTCTGGATTTGACAATATAGATACTTTAGAACTGATAGAATCGGACAAAGACTCAGACTTTTGTTGCAAAGTGTCTTTTGGGTTTAAAGAAGAAACAGTGAGCTTCATGGAAAACTTTATGGGAGGTGAAGATGGTATAGACATTCTTCCAGAAAGAAGACTTTCCTCGTATGACCCAAGTAGAGAACATCTATGACTACTACTCAAAGAAGATTTACGTCTTTTTGATGGTCCAGTGATCGGGGATGGTGTATTCAATGGGCCGAAAGAACGATGATGCAAAGGCGAGAAGGGGCTGGAAAAAATGCTTTGAGAAGTTGATCTTTGACGAGGTAAATATGATTCTGGTTTTGGTGAAAGTGTGGAGGCTGATGAAATGGAAGATAATGGGCTGTTTGAAGACATTTTGTGGTCATAAGATTGATGAGAAAAAGACCCTGTTGGACTATTGCTGATAACTTGTAGCGTATCTGAATTCAAAGCTCTGATTCGACATTCAGAACACAAACTTATAGAAGGTTTCAAACTTGTCTGTAACCTAGGGATATCTTTATTTATATCAAAGGAATTTCTAGTAAATAATGGTGAACTTGAGTCAATAGGAGAATAATAATTTAAGTTGTTAGAATTGTAACATGAAGCAACCTGGGGTGAATTAGTAAAACTAGATTTGCCGATAGATTTTTGATTTTGCTGTCTACTGCTATAATCTTGATCCGCTAAATTTCTTGATAATGTATTGTCGTAGCTTGTTAAATGGTTTTCCAAATCATTGGTTCCTGTTTCTTCTGTAAAACTTTCAGAATAGCATAAGCTTGAACGTCGTCTAGTCATCTGCCGAGAAACAAACGACTGGATTTGCGACTTATGCCAAAAATGTAGAGGCGGAGAGTGAGGACTTGGAGGAGTTAAAGAGCAATTTGGGTTTTTGACTATAGAAATCGATTTTGACTTGCAAAAGCTCTCACTGCTGGAGTAATTGGAGCAACCGAAAATGTCACTATCTTTTGAAGATCCTATCAGGTGGTTGTTAGGAAGTTGATAGTTTCGGTCAGAACCCTGATCCATATTATCAAGAGAGGAAAAAAATTAAGAAATAAATGAAAGCAAGCTTTAAGATGTCAGAATACAAGCAAAAATATATATATTTTATCTAATTTTTTTTTTTTTAAAAAAAAAGGTAGTGGAATTGTAAAATAAAATATAAATCAAAATCTAAGATAAAAGAAAAAACCACTCAAATCAGGTGAAAGTATAGTATTAAATAGATATTTAAAAAAGTTGGGGGAGATAAAAGAGGGGGACAAAAACACAATAAATTATGACTAAATTGGGTTACAACATTCGTTACTTATCGAAGCAAATTACAATCATAAAATATAATTACACATTCTGATTCAAAGATCTTCTCCATTCAACAAATTCAGGCAAAAGAAAATTACCAATACGCTTCTCATCTTCTTGGTTCATACGATACAGACGAAGATTCGGTTCTCCTGAGATATACTGCAATCTCCAAGTCTGTGTCTCGTCATGAGGTATAGTGTCTTTGATCCATTCCAAAACGGCACTGTAGAAAGCTATACACTCATTTCCATTCCATTTGCTTTCTTCCTCTAGGAATTTGGAACTGGCAACCATTCGGGGCAACTCGTCAGTCTTGTATTCTTCTACAGCCTGTAAAATACCATTATCGTCTCTAAATCCATAGACAACGTGCTGTATTCCTACAAGGAATGATTGAGCCCATGTTCCTAACAACTTGATAGCAAACCTTTTAGCATCCTTATCATTGTATATTCCTCGCTGTGTCTTCAGTTCAACGTAATGACTAAGTTCGTCTGTAGAGCTTGCCGGTTTCTTGTCGAATAGCTCTTTCACTTCTTCTGTATCTTCTTCCGTCTTCATTGAAAATCGCCTTTTGGGGCTATAATCGTAAATACCATCCACTTCTGCTCCAAGAATTGTTTTGAAGTTACCAACACCAGTTTTAACTATTGTACAGTACTCAGATATGTTGGATACAACCTCTTTGTCACGATTCGATATCTCCTCTCTTGAACTTTCAGCCCAAGGTTTCGACAAAGAAGCCAATGTTTCAAATTTATATCCAAAATATTCATAGATCTTTGGATCCATATTTGTTTTGAAGCCTGACTTGTCTTGATTCTCAAGACTTGCTTCATGGTCTATTTCAATGAATATCTGACCATCAAAGTATTTGACATTGAATGTAAATCCGTCGCACTTGTACCAGGGATAGTTTATTCTTGTGTATGGCAGAACCATTAACGCCTTCATAATACCTCTGAATGTGATAAAATCTGCCTTTATTCGCTTCCCGCCATTCATATTTTTCTCGTAATACATGATTGACTTTAGTAAATTGTCAATATGCGAAGGTTTACTTTTGTCCCTGATCTTGAATTTATCGAATCCACTTTTTAAGTCATATTTCTTTCTGATTTCTGATATTGGAAAATAATAGTAGCGTAGCTGATTTTGACTGTTAATATAAAGGTTTCTTTCGTCATCAACTGAATATACTATCAATTCTTTGGGCTTCTTAACGCCATTATTTTGCGAACGAGCATTCAAATTTAGCTTTGACATAGTTAAAGTTAAGTTTTATTGTACATAAATTTGAGCTTGATTGCTGATAATTGTTAAAGTAAGTATATTTTAAATAAGAGTTTGAGAAAAATTTTTTTTTCAATATATGTAAGTTAAATAAGCAATCAATCAACAGAAAAACAAAAAAAAATTATAGAAAAAAAGGATGCCAGTTTTTAAAATTTTTTATAAATGTTTTCAAAGGTGCTTTCAGCAAATATCTAACTTCATTCTCAAAAAACTGTTGTTTGTTAAAACTTTTAAAAAACCAATATTAAATGTAATTTTATACCGTTTTCTTTTACTATTTACAAAATTATTAAAATATCAACTTATAAAATGTCATTAAAAATCTATAAGTAACAAGCTGTCCTAATTAACAACTAAGTAAAAAAAGAAAATAGAAATAAGACACAAAACCAAAACTCTTTTTGAAAATTCAATACAGAAAGAATAATTTGCGTCCAAAAATTAATTAATATGGGTAAGATTTGAGCGAAAAGTATTGGGTTTCAGAGCTCTCTACTTAAGTATTAGATAACTCATATATTACTGCATAGGTTATTGAAATTAGTCTTATTTTAATTCCTTTAATTCCTTATCGCTTGAGCTTTCTCTTAAGAGCTCTTTGGAGTTTTCGTCTCTTTCTCAATTTATGCTTGTTCATTTTGAGCTTTCTCTTCCTTTTAACACTAGTGAGATAGACAATACGCCCATATGATTCAGATGCTGGAGACTCAATAAGTAAAGGAGTTTCAATGTCGGAAATAGATTCTGGGTTAAAAAGACGACCAACAGTCTTTAACAAATCAGCATTTTTTTTGAAGACTTTGTTGACCACATAGGAAAACTCAGATTCATCAGAAAGAGAGTTGAATTTTGCTGTTCCAGTCTTCGTGTCAAATTCGATGCTAACAACCTTAACATTGTTCTTGGTTAAAGCTCTAGCGTGGTCAATCTTCTGTGCTTCTTCTTCAGTCGGTGTATCTTTATAAGGGACCAAGTTGCGGACAATAGAGCGAGGAACGTTCTTCATTTCTGGATTTATAGGCAATCCTGAAACAGAAACATCCCAAGGCAAAAACTCTTGATTTACTTCGGCTTCCATTGCTTCCTTAAGTTTTTTTTCATTCTTTCTAAAATGGTCAACAACAAAAAGTGGCCTATAACCTGAAAAAAACATGTCAAGTGCAATTTCTTAAAATAAAAACTTTAGATTAGTATAATGTGTTTTGATTTCATAAAAAATTTGCTATACTCACCTTCTTGATTCATAGATGATGGGAGTGGGGAAGATTTTTGGAATCTGGTGGATGTGAATGCAAGCTTTTTACTTGATGAGGCTGGAGGAGGAGCTGGAGGGGCTGATGATGAGTTCATACGATGAGAGTCTGCAGTTTGAGATGCCTTTAATGAAAGTGAAAATGAATTGCGACGACGATGATGAGACAAATCAGATTGAGGTTTTAGAGATGAGAGTGATGAAAGAAGTCTAGTGGCAAATGGCATGGCGCTCTTTGCAGCTAAACCAGAGCCAAATAGACCTCTATTCAGAGTCTGCCTTGAAAGCATTTTGTTGATTCTAATTATAACAAAACGGTTGAGTATTGTATTTATAGCTGTGTGAACAAGATTACAGGAATGAGGAATAAAAGAAAGAAAAAAAAACAAAAAAAATTGATTGGCGGGCTCTATAAAATTTTTTTTTATACTGGAGGTAAGGCATAATCTTACTTGTTACAGGATCTCCCTTCATTGTGTAACAGCTTTCAGTTTAGCCATTTGGTCATGTGATTTACAGTCACCTGATTACCTTTAATGTTGTTGTGTCAAAAACTTTGTCAAATCTCAAAGTTCAACATCGTTACAGCATTCATTATAAACATTCTCATTTTTCAGATCCAGATGCAATTGTCGCAATACCTCGCGACATGTCGACCGTTCATCAAATATCATCAGAGCTGAGTAACCTCATCTCTCAGACTAAAAGGCGAAATAATGAACTACGCCAGGTATGCAATTGATGAATCAATATTTCTATATACAGCTATACTAACCTACACATCTATTATATTAATCAAGGCTGCAGAACATAGTCTTGATATTATAAAAACTTATACGACAGGTACAAATGAAGCTTCATTTTTGCAAGGTATAATGCTGATTTTTTTGATTTAAAAAACATTGTTTCAATTTATACAATCTGTTACATACTAACATTAAAATAGGTCTCTCTAAACACTCTGAGTTTATTTTACCATTTTTAATTGCCTGCTCAACTAGAAATGCCAAATATAGTGCAACGGCCGTTCAATGTTTGCATAACTTAATAAATTTCAAAGGACTACCACCAGAAAGACTAGTTGAAGTGTTGAATGCTCTTAAGGAAGCTACTCACCTTGGGGTTGAAATTCATCTCAAAATTCTTCAAACTCTTCCCTCATTAATGCAAAACTATGGAGATTATTTATCAAATGATTTGATTGTTGAATTATTGCTTATATGCTATATTCTTCAAGGAGGTAACAAGGTACCTGTGGTTATAAACACTGCGCTCGCAACTTTACAACAGTTAATTATCTCTGTTTTTGACAAAGTTGCCAAGGAAGATGCATCAAATTTATCAATTCCAAAAACTTTTGAAGTCCCAATTGAGAACAACGACAAAATTTTAGTTAGTCCTACATCCTATGATGCCTTACGAGTATTTTTTGATATTTGCAACCTGATTGAAAATCAAAAACCCATATTTTTAAAATTTGGTCATCTTCCGGAAACTGTCAGTTTAGAACTCATAGAAAGCATTTTAACATCTCATAGTGAAATATTCTCTACCCACCTAGAATTCCGTTACATTATAAGAACAAGGGCTGTTCCCTTGCTTTTACGAGCTTTCTCAGAAAAACGGGACTTTCCTGTTACTGTTCGTGTCACTCGAATTCTTTATCTTATCATAAGGCGATTATTGCCTGTATTGGATGCTGAATGTGAAGTAATACTTTCGCTTCTCATTCATATGCTAGATGCTGAAGCTGCTCCTTACTGGAAACGTGTCTTGTGTATGGAAGTATTTCAGGGGATTTCTCTTGAGTATTCTTTGATCCAAAGTATTTTCGATACCTTTGATGTACATGAAGGTAAACGATCTATAATAAAAACTTGGATTACTGCCTTGGAGAAGCTATCATCTGAACAACCCTCAATAATTGGGTTGTCAAACACATCTACCCCTCTTAATATATCTGATTATGTTGGTAGTTCTGGTGGCTCTTTAGATTCTTCCTCGGGTCCCGTGGATGCGTCTGGAAATCCTGTAGATTTGACACAAATTCCCGGTCTTTCTTCTAAAACTTCACTTGTTCGCTCCTCATGCATTGATTTATTAGATAAAACTGAACCTCCAAATTTACCCCCAAGTTATTTATATTATTTGGTGTTGACATGTGTAAACTCCTTTGCTGAAGGAACTGCTAGAAACATTTTGGTAAATTCATTATCAGATGGACATTTATCAAAAAAAAAGATACCGCCAGGATCAGCTGATTCGAATGATCCACAAATCTCAAGCTCGAGTTCTCGGAAAACTAAAGAGCAAGGTAACGTTGAAAATTCTTCTGAAATTGGAGCCATTTTGGAAAGTATTTGGCCAGAACTTCTGGCTTCCTTTGACACGTTTTTTAGGGCAACAATGGATTCTGATTTATACCATGTTTTGGTAAGATCTGCCCAGAAGTTTGCTCATGCTGCTGGTGTGCTCTCTCTTTCTGAGCCGAGAAATGCATTTTTGTCTTTGCTGGGGAAGTTTACTATTACATTACCACAATCTGATGATTCCAAAAATGACCAAGGTTCTGGATACAAATCTTCATTATTGACAATGGAAGGTTTGGTTGGTACGCTTAGTCCTACAACTGCCAGGGATCATTCTAGAGTACCTAGCATATCTGGTGTATCTTCTGGATCTGGACCTAACTCAAGAACGTCGACGGGAGGCTACAACATACCTTCTAGAAATATTCTTTGCTTTAGAGCTCTTCTCAATCTCGCAATTGTTCTAGGACCTACTTTAGGATCAGGCTGGGCTGTCATTTTGGAAACTTTTCAATATGCAGACGTTCTTGTATATGGCTCTGGTAACGGAAGAAGCCGTGGTAGCTCAAAAGGTCAAAACGAATACAATATTGAAACAAACCCCCTTCCATTTTCAGGGCTTGGTTCAGAATTCAGCACTGTTGAGAATTCAGTTAGGAGACTAATCGATTCTACAAAAGATTATTCTCCAAAATCATTTAATGATCTAATTTCTTCGGTTGGGTTTCTATCCTCAGTTGTATTGAATCTTCCTTTGGATGAGCCCTCATTTTCGGCAATCAACTCTATTGTTGGAATTGGAAATGCATACGAATGTGATCCTTTTTTTATGCTGGATCTCCTTGGATCTATTTGCTTCAAAAACAAACATAGATTTTTGTCCATTGATTCACAAGAAAAAGAGACCTGGAAAGCTATATCGAGAATTTTAATTAGAGTTGAAACTTCTAGACCTGTAGCCTCACAAGTTAGAGTAAGAGCATGCCAAGTTTTCAATGAGATTATTAGGCTGACGAGTTTGGAACTTTTATCTAAGGAAAAGTTGCCAGCATCCTCTGATTCAATGTCGTCACAAAAAATTGTATTTCAGTCAATTTTAGATCAAGTTCAAAGTGTAATTGCATTAGGTCTTCCATCAGATGAATCAATATCAACTTTTTCGACAGAAACAAAACTTCATGTTATAGCTCTTGACTACCTAAACAAGATATTAGATAATTGTGGGGGTTTGATTGATGAAGCTTGGGACATTGCGTTTGATATAATACAAACTGTGTTTACCTGGTATGAAAATGAATCTCCTACTAGCCTGGAAACTTTTAATAAAAGAAGCATTAGCGAAAGATCAATTCATTTGCTTAAGTCTGGATTTGAGTCCTTGCAATTGATTTGTAATGACTTTTTGCAGTCTCTTCCCTCAAGTTGTATTATTCGTTTAATTGATACTCTATATTGTTTTTGCCATCAGGAGGGTGATTTGAACATCTCATTTACATCTTTATCCTTTTTTTGGACAATATCAGATTACCTTAGGCAACTACTTGGTGACAATAAAAACAAGGATTTGTCTCAAGAAGTCAATTCCGTTGATATGCTTATTAAACTTTCTAAGGAATCTGTAGGTGGCTCTGATTCCATAAATTCTCTTTGGATTATTGGTTTATTTAAGCTAGCTACAATATCTTACGATCCACGTCCTCAAGTTAGAAATGGTGCAATTCAAATTCTTTTCAGAATTTTTGAAGCAAATGGAAATCAACTTCCATCAAGAGTATGGCATGCCTGCCAAACAATTGTTTTGGAAAAAGTTATGGACAATGACCCATTTAAAAACAACAAAAAACTCACACCAGAAGAGGTAACGCAATGGGAAGAAACAATATCTTTAACAATATCTAGTTTTGGAACCATTCTATCTACCTTTCTTCCAATCCTTGTTAAAGAGCCAACCTTTGACTCACTTTGGAAGCGTGTATTATTATATTTTCAGCAACTGATTGATTCAAAAAACTTGATTATTGCTGATTCTGCATACAAAAGCTATAATACCATATTATCTGGGTTTGTAAAAAATGATCAAATTCAAATTCAAACAACATCGTTGGATATTGCATGGGATTTTTGGGCCAACCAAAAGATTGTTGTTGATAAGGAAAACTCTAAATCAGCTCAAGATGCTTATACGTCACTAGCAGATTCTTTTACCAATCTTCAAGCTTTAACATCTGATGCTGACTTTAGTGACACTCGTATTAACCAAACTGTTAAGCTGTTTCATGCCTGTGCATCATACCCAGTAATGGCGCCATTTTACAAAGATGACACTCATTTATCTCCTTTACAAGAGAAAGCATTTGATCAGATTAAGTCTATTGATATTACAAACAACTTGTATGCTGCAAGCCTAATAATTTCACTATATTCTGATCTCATTATGCTTGCTTTTCAATCCGGAAAAGCTCAAAATTATGAAAATAAATCTGATCGCAATGTTACTTACAAAATTCCTTCATTTATTTCTCTTTCAAAATCGTGCTTGGAAGTACTTGAGATCAAATTGAGTCAAGTCAAGAGCTTTGTAAAAGGTCTTATAGATGATGGTACTTTTAGTAAATTGACTTCATGTTTATTAAAGGTCATCACTTATAAGTCTGGACCTCCTTATACATTCAATCCTAGCATTAGTGAATCTTCCTCTCAAGAACTACAACTATGGCAACTAGCTGATCTAAGATTACTGGAAGGAGTTAATTTATCTCTTAATCACATTACAAACAAAAATTATGAGAATCAAACTCGTATAGCAGAGATGTGGAAACTATTTTCAGAATGTGCTATTGCTGTGATTTCTCCTGGTCAAGAAACGGATATTTTAGTTGAAACCAATACGTCAGTAACTGGAGACCTTACTTTTAGCATTCGTTCTGATTCTAATCTGCATGGTGACATTGAAAAAAGCAATCAGGACAAAAAATATGAGCAGTTTGACATTAAAATTCACCGATCTTTAATGAAAAGTTTTTTTAGTCCTAAAGTTTTTGAATATCACCCATGGAATCCACCATTGCTATTTTGGAAATCTTACCTTACTTCAATTTTCCATTATTCATTGCTTTACAACGAGCCTAGATTTGATATAGACATTCAAAAATTCCCACCCTTTTCAAGTTGCAAAGCTAATGATGATGACAACGCAGAGGCTTCACTACAATATTTACTAGCTACGGTTAACTCTCATATTAAAGATATTAACCAAAACACGTTTTTTGGTTCGACACAAGGTCATGTGTTTAAGCGGCGTAAAAATATTGCATTTGAGTGTATTAGTGATTTAGCAGTTGTTTGTTCAGGCTCAACGCGAGAGAATTCGTCAATTGTATTTACTCCAACAATTATACGCTTATTGGCTGTAAGCCTTATGACATTAAGACTTGCTATGGCTTTATATTTGTATATATCTGATCACCCATTAAGAGGTTCAGCGCCCATGCCTAAAATTCAAAGAAAAGAACTGACATATTTACTAACGACAGTGATTGATATACCGTCTAACCTTGATAAAAAAAGCGATCTTTCAAAAGAGTTTGAAAAATTACAAATTGACAATACAGAGTTGACCAAGAAAAATGAGTATGCCCCGGCTTTACTGTATCCACTTTTGGTAAATGCAATTCCAATTGCCAACAATGATTCTGAAATTTTAAATCTTTTGCAAAAAATCATGCTACAAATAAATAAATTTAACTGATGTGTACTAATAAATTAGAAACTTTTGTTTTATGATGAAAATTCTGTATATTAAAATTTTGATTTATTATAAATATGACTAAACATTAAAAGATAAGTCGGAGATAACAATTTTTTACGCGTTTTTCGTAATGAAAAATTTTAGATATTGGATATTGCACGGCTGAAGGGTTAGGGGGAAAAGTTTTTTTTTAATCTTTTCATTTTTTCAAGGTTTTTTGAAAAAATTTTCTTTTATAATTTGAAATAAAATTTTCTTCTCTTTCTTCTTTTATATATTCTGGAAAGTGTCTTTTTCTCTTACTTTTATTCAATCAATAATTACAATTATCTTTTTACAATGGGAAAAAAATCTACATCAAGTTCAAAGTCTGAAAAGGTTGCTATCAAGAGCACCAAAGTTTCTAAGACTGAAAAGCCATCTAAGAAGGATGCTGCTCTTAAGAAATCAAAGATTGCTAAGGGTATTGAAACTCAGTTAAAGGTTGAAGGTAAGAGTGACAAGAAGAGCAAAAAGAGTAAGAAGAGTAAGAAGAGTAAGAAGGAAGAATCTTCTGATTCCGAGTCTGAATCTTCTGATTCATCATCATCCTCATCCTCATCTTCATCCTCATCTTCTTCTGAATCTGATAGCGAAAGCGAATCTGAATCTCCTAAGAAGGAAGAAAAGAAAGAATCTTCATCATCATCATCAGACTCATCATCAGACTCATCATCAGACTCATCATCAGACTCATCTTCGGATTCAGACTCTGATTCTGATTCTGATTCCGATTCTGAATCTGAAAAGGAAACAAAGAAGGAAGCTGAAAAGAAGGATTCATCTGATTCATCTGATTCATCTGAATCTGAATCTGAAAAGGAAGAAAAGAAAGCTTCTTCTGACTCTGAATCATCTGATTCTTCGTCTGACTCTGAATCTGAAAAAGAAGAAAAGAAGGCCTCATCTGACTCTGACTCTGATTCATCCTCTTCATCTGACTCTGGTTCCGATTCTGATTCTGACTCTGAATCCGAAAAGGAAGAACCAAAGAAGAGAAAGGCTGAGGAAGCTGAGACTGTTGCCAAGAAAGCAAAGACTGAAGATTCAACTTCTGAAGAAAGTACTGAATCATGCACTGTTTTTGTTGGTTCTTTAGCATGGTCTGTTGATGACGATACCTTGGGCAACGCCTTCTCATCAGTTGGAAATGTTGTGGGCGCTAGAGTTATTACTGAAAGAGACTCTGGTAGAAGTAAAGGTTACGGTTATGTTGACTTCAGTACCCCAGAAGAAGCTAAGAAGGCAGTTGAGCAATTCAATGGTACCGACTTAAATGGAAGAGCTATCAAGGTTGATATTTCCAACCCTAAGCCAAAGGCTGACTTTTCTGCCCGTGCTGAAAGATACGGCGACTCATTATCTCCCGAATCACACATTTTATTTGTTTCAAATCTTAGTTACAACTCTACAAGAGATGATTTGTTTAGTACTTTTGGTGAATATGGTAATATTCAAAACGTCCGTATTCCAACTCACGCCGATAGTGGAAAGGTTCGTGGCTTTGGATACATTGAATTTGAAAACGTTGATCAAGCTAAGGCAGCTCTTGAAGCCCTTCAAGGTGCTGAAATTGGTGGCAGATCCATCAGAATAGATTACTCTGCAGCTCGTGAAAATGAAGGCAATGGTGGCCGTGGTGGAGATCGTGGTGGTTTCGGTGGTCGTGGAGGTCGCGGTGGCCGTGGCGGAAGAGGTGGCCGTGGAGGCTTTGGCGGTGGCCGTGGAGGTTTCGGCGGGGACCGTGGTAACCGTGGTGGTGATCGTGGTGGATTTGGTGGTGCTCCAAACAGACAGCCAAACACAGCTGGTTTTAAGGGAAAGAAAATTACATTTGATTAAACGATTTAACGATTTACTCTATAAATCAACACAAAACACAGAAATATTTACTTGAAAAATCTTGTACTATATGATAGAATTATTAAAGCTATGACGCTAAAAACAAAAACAAAAACGTATGAAAAGTTAATTAATTGATAAAATAAAAATAAAAATTTTGGGCCTTAGGTATAAAAAAAAATTGTATGTAATTTATTATCTGAGACGAAATCATAATGTTACATTAATTGACAATAAAAGTTACATTGTAATTATCAGTATTAAGTATTTGTAATACAAATTTTGTTTATTCCATTTTATTCGTATCTCGATTTCATTTCAACAGTACTAATTGAGGCTACTTAAAGAAGCATATTTGCTCCAAAACAATAATATTACATGACTGCATTTTCTTTGATATGATATCTTTGAAAGAAGTATTAGTTCTCATTGGAACTTTTTCTTTCTTGTTATTTGTTCTACTTTTTGGAAGCTTACCCCAGTGCAGGTATGAACAATATGCTTTTTTATAGCGCATTATGATATACTAACAAATTACTTTATAGAAATACTCCTGTTCATACTTTGCAAAGAGGTGTTTTATTCATCCCACGTATATTTTATTATTTTGACCAGCATATTTTGAAAGGAGCTATAGCCCGTATTTTATCAGCCACGTGGTCCAAATCACAAAAATCACTTCTCTGGGCCGTTCCCATTGGATATGTTTCACTTGTTACTTTTTGCATATATATATTCTTTACCAGCACTTATCCTCGAATCTCGGACTCGATAACACCGCTAGGAAAATATATATTAATCCCTTTTACAGTCATATTATGCTATGTTTCTACCTTTCTTGCTATTTTTGTAAACCCAGGAGTAATAACAGAGGAAAATGTTGACTCAGCGCTTTACACATTTCTATTTGACGATATAATTTTTCTTGGAAATGGAATAGAAATGCCTCCATATGAAGGCCAGCCGCTTACTTCTTCATCTTCTCGAAGAGTTTCAGGAAACAGCTCTACTACACGCTTGCTTATGACAGATAATGATGATTCTTTAACTCTGGATAACGACATCAATCTGCAAAGGCGGGGAAATAATAGACTATCAAATTATCAGCATAGAAATAGTATTTTATCTGGTAGCAGAAAAGTATCTATCCCTAAAAATCCCTCTATGAATCCTTTTATTCCACCACAAGGATCTGCTCAAGAATGCCGAACTTGCAACTTACCTAAGCCTGCTAGATCAAAACATTGTTCCACCTGTAACAAATGTGTTGCAAAATTTGACCATCATTGTATTTGGATTAACAATTGCATTGGTCTGTACAACTATCGATGGTTTTTACTGTTTTTGGTTTCCAATCTTTTGCTTCTTGGATATGGGTCTATGCTAACATATGGTCTCTTGAAAACGGAGATGAAGAAATATAATACAATAAATAGTGAGCACATTGCGTCTTCGCTTGATACATCCTTTAAAATGGTTCCTGAAATTCAGACTGTTGCAGAACCTTATTCTGTTATTTCAGTGCAAGAGTTTATGGAAACGCTGGCTAGTCCTACAACTTCATCATCATTCTCAACAGATTCTCTAGTTACATCTACTTATCAATTGACATCTCTTGCCACAAAAATTGCTACAGCTTTTAGTTCGGCTTTAGAAACTGATGAAGATGAAACTATTGCAAATGAACATCTTAAAGAGGAAAGAAATATTGTTTCAATAGCTGTTGCAGCTATGGGAAACCAAATGGAATACATGCAGGAAAACATTGTTGAAGTAAGAAAATTATCGTTTTTTAGACGCTGGTACAAGGTCATGACAATTGAAGAAAACAAGGCTACATCTTGTTTGTTTTTGCTCTGCAGCTCAATAGTTTTCCTTGTTGTTGCCTTTTTCATTGAACATATACGATACATTTACTTGGGAATGACAACTAACGAAACTATGAAATGGGAAGAGATTGAGTATGCAATAGCCGAAAGATCGTTGTATTACTACGCGCCACAACGACGAATCAATACAGTAGAAGAAAACAATTCTATTACAGAAAATACGAGATCACAACCTACAGAAGAGCAGTCAGATACTTTCAGCTTGTTCCAGTCACCCAGCAACTTAGCAGGGCCATCTGAAACTGAAAGAAGTGAAATTGAAAATGAACCATTGCTCGAGGAAGATTCTTCTTCATCACATGTTAACAAAGAATCACAGCATAGAGATTTGCTTTCCGAGCAAGCATATACAAGCAATTCTTCATCTACTGTTTCACATAGGCATTCAGGATCATTTACAGCTCCTTCTGAAAATTATGAAGGAATTCAAGAAACAAACCGTAAGCCTTTTAAGAAAAGTCGCGATTGTTCGTTGAGAGCATTATTTTTAAGAATTATTAGAGACAACGAATCTTCACATTACATTGAACCTACAATTATTTTACAAAGACAAAGTGATGGGTCTTTCAATAGAACCCTTTCTTCATATCAGATTGCCAGAATAAGAAGAGAAAAACTTGTACTTAGACCACTACTAAGTTCAAGAGATATCGTAAACATATATGATAAAGGATTTTGGAGAAACTTGGTTGATTCTATTTTCCCCGAGTCAATCTAAAATTATTTATTTATTTTTGTAATTTTATTATATTCTGTTTGATCTATTTGAATTTGTTTTGCCAGTTTTGGTTTTTTATTTATCTATTTATTATTATGGCCCCTGACAATTGTTTAATATAAAAGCAGCTTAAAAAATAAATAAAAATAAAAGTGTTATGAATATATTTCTAGGAATTTGTGGATAAATATCTTTTCGACTGTTCATATCATTATTAGTATAAGTTTATCAATCGCAGCTGCCGCAGCTGCCGCCGCTGCTATCATCTGAATTGCAGCTGTTGTCACTACCACCTGAATCTCCACTATTACTACTATAATCAGAACTAGATGACCCATTGGTACTAGATTTGCTATCTGAATGGGTGAAATGGGTGAAATTGGTATAGATATATTTGTAGTTCTCCGTCGTGAAAAAAGTACTTTGCTTGTCATTTTTATGATTGCAATAATCATTTGAGGCAGTATTCTGAATTTGAGACTGATTTACCATGTTTAATTGATTGTTATTTTGCTCAAAAACCATAGAATTAGAAAAGTCAGAAATTCTGCCTCTTTTTTTCTGTTTATGCATTGTAAATCTACCTTTGTTAGACTTTTCTTTAACATCTGTTTTTTTTCTGTTTTTTCCAAAAATATCCATAAAGCCCATTTCGATTGTATTTTTTAAAACTTGTGAGTTAGAGATCGGATGAAAATATAGTACTAAGAACTAAAGTAAAGATTTGTATGTATGTTTATTTTTTAGAAAAAGGACGTGAATTTTTGTTTCTTATATACAAATAATGGAAAATATTTTTGAAGCCTTTTAAGTTGCTAAACAAGGTTGAGGTGGGGGAATTATCGTGAGGATATCATATTCTTATTCAAGTATAAGTCTATTCATCTATTTATATTGGTGAAATGGCTATGATGTAAGATTCCTATGGCAAGCAAGTGGCTTATTCCGGGGGATTTGTCAGTTTTTCCCATGTAAATCATCTGATAAAATACCTATTGATTGAAAACAAAATGAACCACATGTGCAAGTATTTTATTGCTATATCTTGTTTTCTAAAAGAACCCAATTATGAAGACAGAGAAGATTTTACTGATAAGAGACAATCGTTTTCCTCTTAAACTTAAAAGTTTTGGAGAAACACTCTTTGAAGAGTAAAAAAAAACGTTTTCACCAAGTGACATTAATTATCCTTTTGACATTTCACTTATTCACATACCTTTAAATAAATTTCAATTTCTAGCGGCCCAGTCGTCATATTTTAAGAGTAAAAAAGCAATGAACAGACAAGTAGTGATATCTTGTCATATTAAGCAACAATCACCTATGTTCAAAGGAACTCTAATAAGTATTGAAAACTGAATACAAGCTCATATATTGGTATAGATAGATGGTAAAAAATCATTTTCTTCAACAAACTTTTTTTAAGCTTATAATAATAGATGGTACCTTATCTCTGACAAGCTCTGTTGTGCCCCTTTAGTTGTTACATGACAGTCTTTGTAATATATGCCTTTGAGTTTGGTAAAAAATGACTAAAATGACGTACTTTGTTGCATTTCAACTTTATTACAACATTTAGATTACAAATATTTATAAAATGAATAAGACATGATTAATTTAATCAAAGCTACGAAATAAGGGCTGAATATCATCAATAATATGTTACAAAGACGTTCAATTCATTTATAATCACAAAGAAATGCTATTTGGTCGGTTTGTAGAATTTTTATATAAAATCACTTAAGATTTCAATAAATTTTTCACTTTTTTATTCTTTATTGTACAACTATTGAGAAGTAAAAATCAACAATGACAAAAAACGAAGCAAAAGAGCTAAAAGAGCCAAAAATCAAAAGTCAAAAAAAGGCTTCTTCGACAATGTCTCAACTTCAAAAGGGGGTGATCATTGTCTGCTTTTTTTTCTTAATCATAGCCTATATTCTGCCACGATTACCTTTATTTGCAAAACCTACTTTGGAACATACAAGAGAGGATATCATTGAAGCTTCTGTTCCTACCTCATATAGTCCACCAGTACCCGAAAAACAGCAGACTGAGAAACAGTTTATTTCAAGGCCAATTAAGAAATCGGTTCCTGCAATTGAACAAAATGAAGGTGCTGGTGCTAGAGTAAGAAGAACAATTGGAACTTCTCAAATGAGACACTTTACACCATTTCTCTTATTAGACCATTTTAGAATTTCCCCCGATGCTGGATTTCCTGATCATCCTCATAGAGGACAAGAAACAATCACATACGTGATTAAGGGTCATATAGATCATGAAGATTTTACAGGATCAAGAGGTACCCTAGGGCCTGGGGATCTACAATTCATGACAGCTGGAAAAGGCATTGTTCATGCAGAAATGCCTCGTATTGATTCTAAAGATGGTAACTTGGAAACAGTAGAAGGAATACAACTATGGGTTGACTTGCCGCAGGAACTGAAAGAATGCGAGCCAAGATATAGAGATTTGAGAAAAGATGAGATACCCACAGCCAGACCAAACTCAAAAACTGAAATCAAAGTCATATCTGGAAAATCATATGGTGTTGATTCCATTAAAAACCTGGCATATACTCCTGTATGGTTCTTGGATGTTTATTTACAACCGGGAGGAAATATTCAACAGCCTCTCCCATCTGGCTTCAACTCATTTCTTTACATTTTGGAAGGTAGTATTGTAGTTAATGGGACTCTTTATAAAGAATTCACAAACATCTTTTTCGAAAATGAAGGAGATGGTGTTGAGGTTCTTGTACCTGATGAATTTAAAGATACTGCCAGGTTTATTATTGTTGCAGGAAAAATCCTAGATCAACCCATTGTACAACATGGACCTTTTGTTGAAACATCACATCAAAGAATACTCAAAGCTTTTAGAGATTTTCAATCCGGTACTAATGGATTTGAGCGTGCAGTTGGTTGGGAAAGTGATATTGGCAAGAAGATGAACAAGTAATTATCAAAGAAACTGAGACAAAAATTTTTGGATTGATGAACTCATTTAATTAAAATTATCTTTATTTATTATTATATATTTACTACATTACTAAATATTATATATCATGCAAAAGGAAATTTTGAAAATATTAATTCTAAAAAATTGAAAATATGTGCTTCTAATCTATAATTAATGCTGCTAAAAATCAATCAATGGTTAACACCCAACATGGATATTTTTAGGCAATTTGTTTAACTGTTGATTAAAATATCCGTGAAGAACTATCAAGTCTATTCATATCCATAGGCTTCTAGTAATCTTTTGAAACCTATATAAGAGGAAACTTTTTTCCCAAAAGAACAAAAAAAAAAAAAAAAGTTAGATAATTTATCACGACTAGAATAAAATATAATTTTATTATTACTATACATTGATTCCTTAACTACCCTATATACATAAGGTACCTTTTTACACCAAAAATGAAGCTTTCAATTATTACAAATATTCTCGTGTCTTTATCTTCTGCTATATATTTAGCCAAAGGAGCTCCCGTTGTTAACAGTAACAATGTTTCAACAGGTATTAGTGCCGTTCAGCCTTTTAATCTATTTTTCAGTAAGGCTTTAAAAGCGCTTGGAGATATTGACGTTAGTGAAATAGAAAACGACATTGATAGAAACACTTTTGACAACTCAAATTTAGAATCTTCCGATGAAATTGAAATTGAATCATTGGCATCTAAAGAATCTGTTTGGAACAATTTGAATTCACAACTATTAGAAAACCCACTAAACCATAAAAACAAGTACATGGAATTTCTCTATAAGTACGCTGATGCCGATTTTGTTTCATTTATCGAAGAAAAAATTGAAAAAACTTATGCAAGCTATCTCAAGCAATATAGAGCTTTCAATGAAATTAAAGAAAAGTATCCAACTGAATGGGCTAATTTTGAAAAAGTTTTTCATCAGCTTCAACTTGAAAACACATATGACAAAGATACGGTTTCTGCTGAAAAATGGATTTTCCCCCATAATTATCATGTTGCTGGTCGGACATTTTTGGCAGGCCCAAGAAGGGCAGTTAAAACTGGGTTCATTGCTGGCAAGCTGGCAGCATTATTTGTTAAATCCACATATGCCTTTTATAAACATGTCCATGGTCCCCAACACGAAATAGAGTATGACTATGCAGTTCAAATTGCTGCTGGCATGGCTCTTGGTTCTGTTGCTGGTGGAGCATGGGGATTTGAGTCTGGAATATTGGCTGGTACAATTGGAGGTTATCGTCATGGAAAGGATTTGGGAGGAGAATGCGATCCAAGAGCATGCGGAATACTTACTGCAATGGTAGGTGCTGGCCTAGGCTCTGTTACTGGCCCAACATTTGGTGCTGCCGTTGGAGCTTATTCTGGTGCCTTACATGCTGCACCAAAGCATAATGCTGACGATTTCTTCAATGTGGTTTTTTGGAGATTATTGGCAAGAGTTTCCAAACAATTCAAGCAATTAAAAGCCAACACTTCGGTTAAACTTAAGGGTGGAAAAAGTTTGGAAAGAGAACTGGAACTTGATTTGAGTGCTCCAAAGGCTCAATTTGTTTCTTATGATACTTTAGACCGAAATGATAAAAAGGTTCTTCTTGGCGGCAGTCTTATTCAAGGTCCAATTCCAGGAGAGGGGTTTGTTTCAGTAACAAAATATGTTTGGAAAGCTGATAAAGAAGAAAATCCTATTTCTGCTGTTGGGATTGTTTTCCCTGAATCAATTGATCCTGTTTTTAACTCTAATAGACTAATCAACAGAAGTCTCACAAAAACAATGTGGAAACTCAAATTCAAGCTCAACAACAAGATAAAACTTGTTTTTTTGAAGACTCATCATTTTGAGTCTAGCCCAAGCGAAGATCTTGAAGAAATACCTCTTATTACTGATATTGTTTTCAAAGAAAACGTGAAACCACTTGAAATTGATCTTATTTCACCTGAATTTAAAATTCCAAAAAATGCAGACATTATTGACGTTTCGCAAGTGTCTTCTAATAAAGCAAATTTTAGTGAGCTTCTGGGGGCCTATGGTGAAAAAATTAAAAATTCCAAAAAGGCAGCAAACAAGTTTTTTAAGTTGAAATGGAATAATCATATAATTGCTGATTCAACCTCAACTGAATATGAATCCGACTTATCTTCTTTAGCTTTTTCAAGAGGCCTTAAGAATGAATTTAAGGAATTTGGCTTTTAGGTGCATTCAAATTTTCAATTTTTTTGTAACTCCGGAAGAAAAAAAAAAAAAAAAAAAAA
>CBXB010000025.1:114939-126790 GCA_000817185.1 Magnusiomyces clavatus CNRMA 12.647
TTTTTTTTTTTTTTTTTTTTTTCATTTTCTTTTTTTAGAAATCATCAGGTTCTATCTATGTCTTCTTCATCATCATAATTTGAATATGATTCATCATCCAAATCAGCCATAAGTTCAGATTCACTCATTGATTCAGGAAAAAAATCGCCCTCATCTTCTTCGTTTTCACTGTTTGAATTTTCATTGAAAGAAGAGTCATTTTCATTATTGTTTTTGTCATTATTGGGTTTAGATGAAGATTTCGTAGTATTATTGTTACTGGGTATTGTTATATTTGGCTCAATTACTTTTTCATGTTCTTTTTTTGTTGATGACAAGGTTTCATTTACTAATAACGATTGATTTTCATTAGACTTTTGATTTGGTTGCGACTCTTGTAGTAGTTGTTGTTTTTTCATGGATTGTTGTTTTAATCCTCTTAAATACAATTCTTGTAATTTCTCATCTTCTTGTTTATAAATTTCTTCAGAATCAATTTCCATAATATCTTCTTCTTTTCCTTTTGATACTGCTGCAATAACATCGACATCGTTTTCGTCATCGCTATCACTGATTTCAGCTAGTTGAGTTTGAGAAAAACTACTGTTTGCGCTATTGTGGTCAGCAGTAACAGAAAGTAAACTATTGTTTTTGTGAGCCAAAGAAAAAGAAGGGGATGGCGAGGCAGCAGAAACATGGTGGTTACTATTGGTACGTGTGTCTTCAACAGGTAGTGATGGAATTTCTTTTTTAGGTGATTCAGCAGCCTTTACTAAAATCTCTTGATTGTCTTTTTGTTTGGTATCAGAATTGTCTACTACTCCTGAAACTGCTTGTTCATGTTTCATATCAACTTGATTAATATCACCATCATCATCAGCTTGAGTTTCATCAAAGCCACCTTGAAATTCATCATTTTCTTCACCATCTTCTGGCAAAAACCCACCTCCACCACCGTAATCGTCATAATCTTCGTAACCTCCTCCCATGTCTCCACCTCCACCACCACTACCGTCGCCAATAAGAAAGCCGCCTCCTCCGCCAAACTCGTCATCATAATCATTAATGTAAATGCCAGCCTGCTGACCATGTTCATCATCATAGTAGACATCATCATTACTATCATGTTTTGGAGAGTACCCCAACCAGCTATTGTCCCCGTTTTCGTCAAACAAATCTTCCTGCTGGATGTCTGTAGCTTGCTGCTCATTTTGAGACTCAAACACACGTTCCCCATTTTTGTCAATCACTCCGTGATCTTTATTCAACTGGGCTTTGATACGCAATGCCAGCAAAAACTTTTTCCACTTGACAAGTGAATGAACAAGCTTGACGCGTTGACGTTCTTCTTCCTTCTCCATTTGCAAATGATTATAAGTCAACAACACTGCTTCTTTAAATTGTTCAGCAACTACAATTCCTCCCATTCTAGGTTGTGCAATTCCAGAACCTTTGGAACGTCCACCATAGCTGAATGATGACGAGAAGGAAGAGGAACCTTGGTTTCCAAAATCAAAACCAACAATGGCTCGAGCATATGGAATTCGTAACAATCTGGCAGCTTCTTCGATATCTTTCATGGGCAATAAAACTGCTCCCTTGGGAACCATGCTAGGAACAAAAACGTCAATGTTGCCGTAAATGTTTTTAGGAATTGTTCCATCTGGGCCAACAGGAGGTGGGACAAATGGTTCAGTTTGATCATAAGAATACAATCCTACACGGACGTCACCTTCTTCATCATCCAAATTCATAATACTTGGTCCATTCGTTTGTTCTTCTTCTTCCTCCTCCTCCTCCTCTTCATATTCGTCATCATCTTCATCACTGCGAATTTTCCTCTTTCTTGAAATTTTTAAAACTGGTTCTGGAAGAGCTTTTGGTTTTTTTACAACAAATTTTTTTGCAGTGGCTCCAACTTTTAAAACTCGACCATGTTGATACCAGTATCGTGCAGATCGAACCACCTTGACATGTTCGCGTCGATAAACGTTTTGGACTCCAGAATTGGTAGAAGGAGAAGAAGATGATGAACTTTGCTTGCGATTTTTAGCAGAACTGGTCGTCGCAAGCTTGCCACAAGGAATCTTAGGCTCCAAAATTTCGTTAGCATGGAGATGCCGTTCTAATACATATATCGGATGATTTTTAAAGTCTGCTATTCTTGATGGAAATGGCTCTAATTTGTTTCTAAGCTCTAGTTCTTCTTTTTCCAAAGCGTCACGAGCCGCAATTACAGATGGATCTTCGATTAACGCAGGATTGCTTGGAATCCTCATGTTGGCCATGAGGTTTTTGTCTGTAATAAACTTGAGAAGGTCTTGATACCATACTACATCTTGTTCATATTCAGTGGGTTTACCATCAATTCTTTTCCTTAATGTTTTGGCGTTGTAATAAAATGCGTATCTTCGAGTAACGTCTTTGACTGCCCCGTTTGGTTCAAAGGCCAAGACATATCTCATGCAGTTTGTCAATTCGGAAGTTGGGGGTTCAAATTTCGATTTGCCCCGCGTGTGAACGTTGGCAACCTCTATAAACTTTAAGCAACAGGGGTCTATAGAAACCCATTTAGAAATGTGAGGGTTCCAGACTTCGACCCAGTAAATCGGGTACCGACTCACAACGTTTAACGATCCACTAGTGATTTGTTTTGCAGCTTCTTCAGACTCTTTTTTGGTGGGGTCAGCAAGTGGGGAGTTTGTGATGGGGTAGTTTGAAGTAAAGTCCAAAGGTTGGACTGAACATACTAACCGTGCTCCTATGCCGTTTGCTCTCAGCAGCGCACAGAAGCCTTGAGCAGAAATGTCGCGGTTTCCTCTTCGTCTTTTTGTGAGAATTTTGATAAATTTTGCCTTGTCGACTTTAGATTCAACTATACGGTCTCTGTTGTAAATGTCACACCATTCCACAAGTTTAATTCCTCGTTCCGTTGCAGTTTGAAAGATTTTAGAGTTCCAGTAATCCATTGCATGTTTTAAGCCGTCAAGAAAGTTCCGCGAAAGAATCAGTTCTCGTGATTCTTTAGAGTACTTTTCGTATCGTTGCAAGTCCTTCTGAGTTGGAACTAGTTCCTTGAGAATGGTTTGAGGAAGAAGTGTGCTGTAGCGCGACACGAGCTCTGAGCTGTTACACCACCTGTTTCTTATTGAGACATGCATTATGAGACATGCAAGATGAAGTTTATGAATCAGCCGTCTTTCTTGACGCTCAGCTTTAGTTATTCTTGTTATTATGGAACCATCTTTGCGTCTTTGGACAGTCTTTTTCTTTTTGCCGTTCTTGTCAAAAGCATTTTGACGGGCTTTTAGTTGTAGGTTTTCAATTGAAATGACAACCCCATTGGGCGATGTAATAGAATCGGTTGTCTCAGTTTTTGCTTTTGAGGTATCAGTCGATGAAGGAATGTCTATACGAGGTATGTTTTTTTGTTTTCTATTTTCATAGCCTTCGTCGTCGTCGTCGTCATCATCATCGTCATCATCCGATAGTTTGTATTCGTCTCCAGAATCTTCATACGTTTCGTTTGTTGGCGCATTTGATTGAGTAACATCTTCCCATTCAATATCGTCATCTTCATCTTCGTCATAATCCGATTCCGAATTTGATTCTTCAATATCACTGCAATCATCAATGTTTATAGTCATAGAAACTGGTGGCTTGATTTCAGATTTGATTGGGATATTGATTTGGTCACTAGTAGTTGCTTTCTCATTTATGGCATCTTCTTCTTTTCTTCGCTTATTTGATAGTGGTAGTTTTCTAGTATATTGTTGTAAAGGCCCCTTTGAGTCACTTGTTTTTGGAG
Organism: Magnusiomyces clavatus CNRMA 12.647; assembly: GCA_000817185.1. NCBI lineage: Eukaryota > Fungi > Ascomycota > Dipodascomycetes > Dipodascales > Dipodascaceae > Magnusiomyces > Magnusiomyces clavatus. Next base: position 118,727 of record CBXB010000025.1, read on the forward strand.
AAGTACTTTTAATACGAGATGAGCTACTACTTTTGTCTGATGCAGCTTTTTGAGAATTCAAAGTCTCGCTTAATAGTGACATGTACTCGAGAGGAACTGAATACCTCGAGCTACTATCTTTGTTGCTATTGTTCCTACTATTACTACTACTGCTACCACCAGGTTTACGACTATTTTTACTAATACTACTACTACCGTTACTGTTATCTTCTTCTTTTTTACTGGTATTTATATTATTGTTTCTATTGGTAGCAATTGATTTACTGAACTGTTTTGCGTTTCTGGAATCGACGCCTTCGTACTTTTTCCTCAGCTCATCCAACACGGTTGCATTTTTAGTGGGTCTCCCATGATATGTATTGTTGTATACAGAAGTGTATCCTGCTGTAGATCTTGATTTGCGATTTACTGGTGGATCAGTAGGATTGATAATTTTTACTGGACGTGAAGAGGATGTGGGTGATGATGGTTTAGATTGAGTTTTTGTTTGAGACCGAGTGTTGCGGCGGTTTTCTGGTTGAATAGGATCTGCAGAAGATGATGGTAATGACTGGTTCAAATCATCTTTATTAACTGGGTGGACTATTTTTGAAGAGCTTTTTTTCGTATCAGGTGGCGATGATGATGACAATTTTGAAGGTTTTTTATCCTTTTTTCTATCCACTGATTTTGAATCATCACGAGCCATTTTTATTTTTGATATTGGTTTTTTTAATTTTACCACCCTTTTTTTTATAATATATAGAATAAAAATAAAATAAAAAAAAGGTTTCTTATTTTCTTCATTCAATAATAATACTAATAAAAGAGGAATAAGATTTAACAAAATTGGGTTGAGAAACAAAACGGTATATTACTAATAAAAATCAAAAAAATAAAAAAAAAGTTGAAATAATATTAAAAGAACTATGGTATTATAGTATATAAAAGGGAGAAAAAAGAATAAAACAAAATTAGCAGGGCTGGTGATGGAGAAAAAGTATTTAATTGTAACAAAAATGAATGGTTTTTGTAACAAAACTGGGTTGGCTGACTCAACCAAGCAAGACTTTATTATTATTAGATACAACAAATAATATCATCACCATTATTCATTAGACAGAAGAAAAAAAAAAAAAAAACCATAATTGAGTAAGTAATAATAATAAATATCACTTTTAAAAATAGAAGCTCAAATGTGGATCTCTTTTTACTACTATCACCAGCCTAATTGTCTTTGCGACTAACTATATAATCTTTAATATGGAAAAGATAATATTAATTAACTAGTAAAATAATATATAATTTTACAGTAGATTGTTTCGCGTATCATTATCAAAGGTAATAAGAATAAATAAATTTTCATTTTTGAAGAAAAACATCTAAAAAAAAAAAATAAAAAATTGCCCATTTTGGAATCAACGTTGTTTTGAAAAAGTATTTTTTTTTTTATTTTTTTTTAAATTTTTATTTGTTAAATAAAATTACATCATACACATTACAGAAAAAAAAAAAAAAATCATTATCATCATGTTTAATTATTGTTATATCCTCTGCTTAACTTTCTTCCTCTTCATCTTCATCAGAAATCTTTGGAGCGAGATAAAAGTTCAAATGACCAGAAGGAAGTTTATAACTGACAAGAATTGGAATGCCAGGAGACATGTATAGGAAGACACGTGGAGCAAGAGATCCAGCTTTGCAAGTTTGCAACAGATACTTCATGTTGAAACCCAGACTGACTGGTTCCTCAGCACTGATCTCAATCGACTTTTCGTCATCAGACAAATCTGAGGTGGGTTTAAGACTAATAGAGCCTGAACCAAACTCACCCTCACTAAAGAAACGGGCACCTTCTTTAGAGGCAGATATAGTCATAGACTCGGACAAGACACTCAAGTCTCGAGTAATTCTCTGGTATTCTGCAGAGGGCATCTTGATTGTAGTGGTATATTCTGTGTCGGGGATAGAGAGATGCTCTTCGTCAATGTTCATGAGCTTGATGTTGTATTCAGAGATACGGTCAGAGTTGTTTGCATCTTCAAAGACTAAAGTAAGGACGTCACCATTATCCTCTGCTCTCAATGTCAGTACATCATTGCTGTTGGCACTTTTCAAAACTTTCAAAAGAGAGTCAATGTTGAGACCAAGAGGAATAGTTCGATCACATCTGTATGAAGAGAAAGCATCAATTCCAAGCTGCATCGAAACCAAAGCAATGTGTGATTCATCAATGGCTTGAATAGAGATACCTTCTTCTGAACAATCGAAATTGCAGTGTTTGACTAAATCTTTAATAGATTCGACAATCTGTTAAAGTGTTAGTTGATGTTTTGAAAAAGGTTATTTGATGATATAATGATACATACTCTCTTAAAGACACCAGCTTCTTGTAATTTGGCTTCCAACATTGTTTATTTATTATTGAATGATTGATATTTGTAAGATTATTTGAAATTAAAGAAAATAAATAAATATCCAAAATTTTTATTATTTAATTGATTTTGAAAAAAAACAAGAAAGTAAATAAATAAATAAAAAAATAGACAGGAAGATAACATATATATATATTTGAATTTATATAAAAAAAAAATCAACAAAACACGTGGAAAATAAACAAATAGAAATTTGAACGCGACGTGATTATTTTTTATTACCCAATTTGGGTTTTATGAAAAAAGAGACGCGCGTTTTGATGGTGGTAATGTCTTGTTTAAGAAAATAAAAACACACAGTGGACTGACTAAGCCACTCATTTAAGCTTATATAAGTAATTTTTTTCTACATTTTCCACACACACACAAAATTTGCATACAGAGCCAGCCGCATTTATATTTGTGTTACAATAAGTGTTATTACAAACACATAAATTTCACCCATACTAAAATAACAAATGTTTATTATTATTTTCCACACTCACCCAAATTTTCTTTTTTTTTCTTCTTGATTTTTATTTATTTATTTATATTCCATTCGTTTCCCTCCTAATTTGATTTTTTTTTTTAATATTTTCTTTTTTTTTTTTTTAAACCTTCGTTAATTTTTCCAATTTCAATCGTTTCTTCAATTGAAAGTTTCCTTTTAAAATATTTTTAATCTTTTTAATCTTTCTCTGCTTAATTGACTACTAAAAAATAATCAACATTTTTTACATACACTCTTTCTCAGCCCCCCCTCCCCCCTTTTTGCTCTTTTTCTGTATCGTATTTGTTTACGTTCCTCTATAATTGTTTTAAAAAGAATAAAAACACACACGCATTTTTCTTTGACAACATCATTCTTTAAAGTTGTCTATAGAATAAATAAATTCATATAATTATATTGTAACAACAATATTAACATCAACCGCTTCTCGTCATACGCATAAATTTAATGCCAGAAGAACGTTATTTACAGAGCAACCAGCAACATGCTCATGATATTCGCGACAGAAATAGACTGCCTACTCTATTTGAGGTCCTCAATCTTAGGACATTGGCCCCTGTCGACCTCTATTCCTTCTACATCTTTATGAAGGAACAGTACCGTGGAATAGAATATTTAGATTTTTGGCTTGATGTAGTACGTCATCTTTCACTATGTCGTAACTACGTAAGAGGATTGAGACAAAGTCTTTTGGCCTCAGAAAGAGACATGACCTCAAGTAGAACATCTTCAGTACTACTAGACAATCTCATTCAAGATGGAACTTTGGATGACACTGACTCACACAGACTATCTGCCTTTTTACGCAGCACAGACCCCAATAGTGCTCAAGGTGGTCGCATTTCAGCATTATTAGATATGATGAACCAAAAGGATAAAGCACAGGCGCCTCTCGGTGAGTACCAGCAACAACAGCAGCTGGAAGAAGACCTTCAAAACCATCACCAGCAAAACACACTGTCATCACCTTCACAGCATACGTCCGATTTGGCAGCAATGTGGGCTCAGGAAAAACGCAAACCTTCAGGCACACCAATAAGAGTTGTAATGCAGGATTCTTCCGAAACACCGGTTCGCCAATCTTTTAATAGAAGCTCTAGTGTGTATGACGAAAAATCTCCCAGTGCTAGTGCGCACCCTAATCAGCAATTACTTTCATATCAAACTCAGCAACATCCATATCAAACAGATATTAATCAATCGACTAACTCTTTTTATACAAATGCCCCACCAAATAATAATTCCAACACACCTGCGATAATCCCCACTGACTCAAGCACTCACCAGCGAGATACAACAACTACATCTGCTCTGTACAATCAGGGTCTCTCAGCTTCTCCATTACAGGAGCAGCAAATTAATGACCCATTAATGCCTTCTCCCTTAATTGAACATGATTCAAAAAACCCACAAACAGCAGCTCAGAACAACCAAAATAATGCCAAATCGGCATTAGCTCCTCCTCAAGAACCTCCAAGTAATAGCTTTGTCACAAGAAACGATATCAGGCAGTCTACCCATTACATCCTTGTGACATATTTCATTCCAGGGGCTGAACGCGAAATTGTTTTACCTCAGCGAATTATGCGGTCTGTGCGTCATGCCATTGAACAGGAGCAAAGAGACGATCCTGAAGTTTTTGACGAGGCTCGCGAATATGTGTTCCAAGCAATGCAACGAGAGTCTTTTAGGGCTTTTTTGGCAGCAAAGGCTCTGGGCAACACTACTCCCTTTGGCTCCATTATTCGTCTCATTATTGGTCTTATGGGCATTTTTGCAGGTTTTTGGGTTGGTTTTATTTTGATATTTTTAGACTGGCAGCCCAAATCCACACGGCTTTGGCTCATTCTTCCCTTTGCATTTGCATCATATGGCATTGTTTCAAGTCTATACAACCTAGATCCTATATTAGCAATTATAGGTTTTTCAGAACGGGGGCCTGGCAAACTAATAAAAATCAAAGAACCATACGTTCGAAGATTGCTTATCAAAAGATCAATATTTGTTCTTAGTATAATCATACTAGTAGCTGCCATTTTGGTTATTATTTTTGCATTAGTTCCTGGGAAACGATTATGATGTTTTTTTTTTTTTTTTTTTTTTTTTTTTTTAAAAAAAAAACAAATACAAAAAAAAAAAAAATCATGTTAGAAATGAAAACTAAAAAATAGATTTCTTTACTTAAACACCACCATCATCAAGATTAATTTCTAATAATTTCTAATGATAATTTTTTTTTCTATAATATCTTTTTGTTTTTGTTTTTAAATGCTTTAAAATAATATATTTCAGTTTCATTGTTTATTTGTTTGTGCTTTGTTTTTTTTTTTTTATGTTTTTTTTTTTAGACTTTAATAATAAAAATATTTCAAACCATCCATTAATTATTTGGCTCAAATATTAAAAGAAGAAAAAATTATCACAAAACATACGATTGATTATATATAATGACAGTTAAAGAGTTTATCAATAAAGAATTTTTTCTGTAATATACAAAGCTTAAATTGCAAAAAATAAAAGCAGTCAAAAATATATTGCATAGTTTCACTGTATGTAATATTTATACAAATTTATAAATATCTTTTTTAATATTACATAAACATCGTTTAGATCCAACAAAAAGGTCACTTTAATAACGAAAAAAGCCTTTTTTGCATTTTATCGAGCAAAAAGAATAGAAGATAAATTCCCAACGGTTAAATTTTCAATTACCAAAGCTAGAATTATTTTTAATGCTTAGTTAATTATAGATATTTTATATTAAAAAGTAATTACAAAATGTATTTGATTTCAGCAAATAGTAACAAATTTCTTACTTTTTCAGTTTAATAAAAAATGAATAATAAATAATGATTAAATTGGATAAATGGAACATAATGCTAGCCTTGATATTTTTTTTTATTTTTTTTCCTACTCTATTCCTAAACAATTATAAAAATTTCATTTTGCGTTTTTTTGGAATAGTCTCGAAACAAAAATTTAATTCCAAGATACTTGAAATGCTTTCCATTTTTTTAAAAATAATTAATAGATTAATTTATTTTTCATATAATAAAAATGAAAAACAGGAACAAATATACTAAAATTATATATATAGAGAGTTATATTTAGAATTATGTTTATAATTTATAGTCTATATAGTACCTGCAATAGAGAATAGTTTTTTTTTAGATAACGATTAGTAAGCAAAATATTGAGTATATTTTAGTGTGTATATATAAAAAAACCTAATCAAATTTATTTCCTTTTGCTTTCATCAAAGTATATTAGTTTATTCTTCAATTTATACTTGAAATATTTTCAAACATAAAGATTCTATGTTTTATTTGATTTTAGTGGTGCTTAATATATATAATTAACATTATTCCTTTTTTGATTAATATTTATATTAAATTTAACAATCACAAAAATACAACTTTTATGTCACGCTATAGAAATACCTTTAAATATATGGATAGAATACATTGCATGGTAATTTTTGTTTTTCTTATGATACGTTCCTGTAGTTAAAAAAGCCTATTATGTATTATATTTATCAATGATAATATAAAATATTTCAGTTTAACCCAAATTAAGTTGAATTTCATGGCATTAACATGATGACCACATGTAGAAGAGTTAATCAGCATGAACCTGGTGACTCAAATAGGAAGTCGCTAAGTAGCATGAATCTGGCGACTCAAATAGAAAGTCGCTTGTTAGCATGAACCTGGTGACCCAAAGAGGAAATCAGGAATTAGCATGAACATAGTGATCCAAAGAGGAAATCAGAAATCAGCATGAATCTGGCGACCTAAAGAGGAAATCTGGAATAAACATGAACATGGCGACCCAAATAGGAAGTCGTTAGTGAGCATGAATCTGGCGACCTAAAGCGGAAGTCGCTTGTTAGCATGAACATGGTGACCCAAAGGGGAAACCACGAATCAGCATGAACCTGGTGACCTAAAGAGGAAATCAGGAATAAGCATGAACATGGCGACTCAAAGAGGAAATCAGGAATTAGCATGAATCTGGCGACCTAAAGCGGAAGTCGCTAGTGAGCATGAACCTGACGACCCAAAGAGGAAACCAGGAATCAGCATGAATCTGACGACTCAAATAGGAAGTCAGGAATCAGCATGAATATGGTGATCTAAATAGGAAATTTGGAATCAGCATGAATATGGTGACCCAAAGGGGAAACCACGAATTAGCATGAACCTGGCGACTCAAATAGGAAACCAGGAATTAGCATGAACCTAGCGATCCAAATAGGAAGTCTCTAGTGAGCATGAACCTGGCGACCCAAAGGGGAAACCAGGAATCAGCATGAATCTGGTGACCCAAAGAGGAAATGAGGAATCAGCATGAACATGGTGACCCAAAAAGGAAATCAAGAATAAAATTTTCATGTTCAAATATCAAAGATTTTTATCTACTTCTTTGACGATTTTTTCTTACTATTAATCGTTAATGATGGATTCTATAATCGATATCTTGGTAATACGATTGACAAACAAAGTAAAAATTGGAAAAATTAAATGTTATATCATATACAAAATTGAACATAGATAAGTGGATAATTAACAGAAAAAAAAATTGTGGCAAATAACTTGGAAATCAAGAGATATGTGGATTAGAAGAATTTTAGGAATTTTGAAAGGCCCATAATGAATGTTTGTTTGACTTCCTCTGTAAGTTATATTTTTATTACTTGGATAACTAGTAATTCTATTTTTTTTTTTTTTTTTTTTTTTTTTTTTTTTTTTTTTTTTTTACATGTACTTAAAATATTTCTATCAATGTTTATTTTTTGGCTTTTGGTTTTTTCAATTGCTTTAGTGATTTAATTGATTGAGGGGGTTACTATTAAAATAATTGTCCATAATATTTTCGTTTGTATTTTTTATTATCGTTTAAGCCATTTTTAACTGATTTGGAGTCTATGAGTTTGAAATATCAAAGCTAATGTAATGTAACAAATATGTGTAATGGAATTTTTTTTTTCAAAAACACAGAGTAACTGATATGTCAAAAACCCTAAGAAGAAAACAAGTTACCCTCTTGAAAAAAAAAAGTATAAATATCAGTCGAATCTCCCTCTCTTTTGGAATTTTTTTCCTCTTTTTTTTCATTATGTCGACGTACTTCATAGGATCATTTCTATAGGTCACGTCC